>VKOC01004225.1:0-32283 GCA_009364415.1 Spea multiplicata
GGGGTAGGGTGACTCTAGGAAGCGTCACAGTCCCAAGATGCAGGAACCCCAAATGTGTATTAGGGAATACAATGTCCATGAAAGGGTGTATATGGTCTGCAACAATGCTTAGGTAGGTGGTACGTGTCACAGTAACATGCACATAAATGGCCAAGGTTTTCCAGCAAAACATTGCAAAAAGCATCACTCTGCCTCTGCTGGCTTGCCTTCTTCCCATAGTGCATCCTGGTGCCATGTGCTCCCAAGGGAAGTGACGCACACGCACCCAGCCATCCACGTGATGTAAAAGAAAATGTAATTCATTAGATCAGGCCATGGGTCAGCATGGGCACCCTGACTTGTCTGCGGCTATGGGGCACCATATGCAACAAACTGCAATACACTGTGTGTTTTGAGACCTATTAAAACCAGCGTTAACTTTTTCAGCAATTTCAGCTACATTTGTTGGTCTGTTGGATTTGACCACACTGGCCAGCCTTGGACCCTCAAGTGCATCAATGAGCCTTAGCCGCCCATGACCCTGCAGTTTTGCAGATGCTCTGACCCAGTCGTCCAGTCATCAAAATTTGGCCCTTGCCAAATTTTCCTGCTTCTAACACATCATCTTTGAGGATAAAATGTTCACTTGCTGCCTAATATATCCCACTCACTGACATGTTACATGATAACAAGTTATTAGTGTTATTCACTTCACCAGTCAGCATGTTATAGTGGATCGGTGTATACTATTGGGGAAATTCAGCTCTGCTCTGCTGGGCTGCATGAGCCTATGAACTGCCACTGTCTGCATTCCCATGCCCAGTGCCCTACTACTACTGCTGTACCTCTTTGAACATCCAAACTTTGGGGGAACCTTTTTTCATTTCTATAAGGAATGCTGAGTCCAGAAAGTGTCAGGGACCATTCTGAATAAAAAAAGGCCCCTGAACGGCCGGGAAATAATATTTGTTGCTCAAAAACGAAGGTGGCAGAAAGTAAAGGAACTGTAATTGTGACTAAAACCGTGCCTGTAAGGGCACTGGGTGCCTCATCAGGTAGGAGTCTTGATGCAGGAACAGGCTTGAATTCAGACCAATGGCCCAAAGGCACACTTAAGATGGACCCAGTTCAGGTCTGCTCTCCAATTTAGCTCTAACCTTTCTTTTTGGCGCAAACCAACAGATGTTCTGGGCATGAGCTGGATATAAACTTGGGTGGGTTGGCAGGGAACTGGAGGTGCACTGGCAGGGCACAAGACAATAGCAAAGCTGGAAAACCTCTGACAGGGCACACGGCAGGAGCACAGCTGGAAACAGACAGACATCAGCAGCCCAGTGGATGCTGACTAATGCACTGTACAAAGAATGATTCCAAGAATAGTTGCAGTCCAAGCCAAAGGTCATATATCTCTAATGTTCATTCCTTCCCCTTGTATATGCTGATTGGCCAGAGCGTATTCTCCGTTGCAATGTCCACACCACCTTATTTATGTACCGTGTAAAGACTTGAGTCAGAAGCACGTTACCATTGGGGAGTTAGATAACATAGAAAGTAAAACATCAAAAGGAACCAAAACTGTATGTATCCATCTACTCTCATTGGAAATGGAGTCTCCATGAGGGAGAAACTCAGTATCCCATCTCCAGCAGAAAAAGCCCAATCTATTTTGCCTGAAATAATGGTCAGTGAATCGTTTTGCAGGTCCCACAACTGTAGTATTTGGGTCTCCTCCTCCAAATGTAGATATAGTAGTTGTACTCCCATTCCTAAAGACTATGATCTGCTTGATTGCCTCAATTCAGCATAGATTTATAAATATTCCTGTTAGAGAAAGATCAACGAGTGAGAATGATTGTTCCTTTGGGCTGCTATTGCCCTCTGCTCTGATACTGTAGAGTTGGTAACGGGACACTGCCTATTGCAGTTGAGCTATAACTTGTATACAGCAATTTAGTATATTTGATTTTTTCACCGCCACAGGATCACATATATTTTGTTTGGATCCCATGAGGGTAGACTATTGTCCTCATGCATATTTTGTAATATGGTCATTTTTATTATTCATATTAAATGTTAAGATTTATTAGTACATATTACTTTTGTCATGATTTATCTAACCAGAGATCTATAAAAGTGGCATAACAGTCTCTCTTTCTGGGACTAATGCACCTTTTTGGTACACTGTCTCCACAAAAATAATTAGTACCAAACGCCTCTCCTTTGTTTTTGTCAACAGCACAGTGCCCCTAAATACAGCCACATTCTTGATTTACTTTTTCATTACCCATTTGGCTTGTTTTACCAGGAACGTCTACCATGTTGCAGACCTTCGTAGACCTTTTGTTATATAGACAAGAAAAATAGTTACAACAGTAACAAAGACCTATCTCAGAATATTCACCATTAATGGCAACCTTCTTTCTCCCGTCGCTAGGCCACTGACTTACCTCTTACATTCTTTTAACATCCAATAAGAAACCCTGCAATGTTAAGAAATATTAAATGCCTTACTGAAAATTAGATATTTACTTATATTGCAGAATTATTGTAGTTACCCAGTTGAAATACAATTGTGTTAGTTTGACCAAATCTCCCTGTAGTGGACCCATGAGGTTTCTGATCTTGAAAGCAATTTACATTCAGTTATCTGACAATCTTTTCCTTAACCCCTTAATGACAAAGCCTGTATATGTACGGGCTCAAAATGCATTGTTTTCAATGGGTTTAGGGACCGCCCATTGTCCTTAAGGGGTTAAACAAAATTTTACTACTGACGGACAATGTAATTGGCATGAACTTAATTTAAGTTGTACTACAATTGCCAACTTCCAATCCGCTACAGCTAATCTTGTCAGTAGTGACTGGTTAAATTTAGTTAATGGTTTAACAAGCACACTCTAAACCATTAGGTTCTATTGATTTATCCGTTTTACCCATTAGCGTCATCTCCTTCAGCATATGTGCCACTGAGCTAACAGGAGTTTCAACAGAAGATTAAAAAAATTCTGCACAGTACCACAGTGGTTTCCTTGTTTGGTCTACATGAAAAGCTAAACCCTTTCTGTGGCTTTAGTAAAATGTTTTTCTAATCTTGCTTTTTCTGCCGTCCATCTAAAGGATTTTAAGGTTAGCTTTAAAGATAATTGTAGTGCAACTCAGCTTCTGCCCCTATATTGAAATACACCAATACGCCTAAACACCCTCTCCTGTACTACCAAAATCCATATTCAATTATTTAGCCTTAGTACTCAAAATATCTCTGAATACATATTCCACTCAGACTGAGAAAAAAATGAAGTTATACACAGACATGCATCCCACTTTCTAACGCTGGACTGAAACAGTATACAATTAATATAAAGAGAAACTTGCGGAGGCATGCTGTAACTTTTATCCCCAAAATTAAAGATTCAATTCACATCAGCTCTAAGAATCCCAATCATTTTAATGCAAACATAATCCACAAATATATTTAAAAAGACTGTTCTGGCAGATATACCATAGGAATGTGACATATGGAACATAAATAACAAATAAACAATATGGACCGACTCCACATTTTATGGAACATAGAGGCACTCACTGATTAAAAATGTTCATAGCCAACACTGGAGGGACAAGAGATCCTACTTACAATAAGCACTATTGTAGGAATCTGGATGCTTTGGGACATAAAATAGTGTTATAGGTATTGGAGTGTCAATCAATACAAAATCACTGCAACAACTCCTCCCAAGATATAGGTTTTGAAAACACTTCTCTTTCCAGCCAGAGGTCATAGTTCATCTGAAAATCATCTGGCAGATCTACTCGCTGCCCCAGGACACTCTGAAGACAGTTATCAACAGGGAGAAAGTCAGGATTTCTGTGTGTCCGGTCATAACGCCGTGAGTTGAAACGTTCAATGTTTGCCCTGAGGGCACATTCTTCAGCTTGAAAGTCCCAAGGACGGGCATCCAGGTCTATGAGAGGAAATAAATAAATAAAGGGAAGACAATTGGGGATCTACCCAAGGCCACCGTAAACAAGCTTTTCTCACGCTCACACTCATTTAAATACATACCATTCCCATAAGCCCAATCATCATTCAGACGGTGCCGGACTTTCTGGTAAATTGCCGACATTGTTTTCATGTTGCTTTTCCTCCATTGTCTGCCTAGATATTTAGTTTGGACTTTAAGCAGTTTTAGCACATACAACTGCATCATGGCCTGTTTAACCTTAAGAGCCCTTTTTAAGATAGGGGCAGACTTGAAAACCACAAGCATCTGTAAAATAAAAATAATAAAAAGGGACTAGTGCAATACTCTTAAGTGCGTAAGAATAACCACCAAATATTAAACGCTTTCTCACCATTGTTCTTGAATGCTTCCACTTTGTCAGTTTGTTCAAGATGCGTAGAAGGTTTATGCAGGAAAACAAATTTCTCCAACAGAACCGATTATTGTCTCCTGCTTCCTTTAGTAAGGAAGAATAATTACATACATTGACAAAAGTTAAGTTAAAAGTACAAGGATAAATTGATACTACCACTTACAGCTACTTACCAAACTCTCAGCAGTCAACTCTGGCAGCTCATGGACCACACAGTAAGGATAATCCAAAACGGAAATACTATAGCAGAGAAAAGAAGAACCGTCATCCATAACTCTGGCCATTTGACCAATAATTGAAACCTCTAGAATTTTACTGTAGCTCTATGTAACAAGCTCTATGTAGAAATAATTAGCCTCTGGTCTCTGCTGACATAATCTTGTCACAGACATAAGACTGGTTGTAATGCTGAACCCAGTGGCAAAAGGTGAATTGCACGTGGATATGCATGGTCCAATTGCTTGCACAGTCATGTGCGTATGCCAAGTTGGCTCTACTGCATGAACAGGATGATTCACTAATCGAGTGTCACTCAGAGGCACTTACTAGGCCAAGCTAAGGCACTGAAGGAAACAGGTTTACTCTGCCGATCCAGAAAGAGAACTGTCAAAGATGCCCCTTTAAGTGTCTACAGTATATGCCCTTTTACCTTGGAGGACTACTTACCTGTTCTTAGCAGTGATGTAAGACATGATATTCTGATTAAAGAATTTAAGTATTAAAGGAATGCAGTTTGCAAATACCAGGTGCTGTGCCATGTACTCCATCTGAGGATAGAAGGAAAGATAGCTAAAACAATTAATGAACTATCTGGCTATGATTAGCTGTTACGGTTATGCAACTAGAACCATCATGATGACCAGGAAGCACCCCAAAACAAAGTATCTTTAGAGAGCTGAGCAACATAAGTGTAGCTTGACAACAATAGAAGGCGGAAATTGAACCTTTAACCCCTTTGTGATTTTATTTTTTGTACCCTTCGTGACAATGGCTTTCCTGTTTAGCTGTAACTTTCTTCTTTCCCGTTTACGGTACCTACACAGGTTATATATTGTTTTTTTAAAGGACAAGAAGGGCTTTCGTTAGATTTCATTGTTTTGCTTGTATCATATTTACTAATAAAGAAAGTATAAAATATGGTGAAACATTTAGAAAAAAATGACTTTTATATATATTTTTCTAACTATACTATAAAAATTTTACTCATCTATAAAAGGTAATAAAAAAAAACAGCTAAATAGATTCTATTATTCGCCCTGAGTTTAGAAATACCCAATGTTTTTGTGGGTTTTTTTCCTGCACGTTATGGGGCAATAAGTACAGGTAGTGTTTTGCTATTTCAAAACCATTTTTTCCAAATCTAGTAATTTATCCTATCAAATCATGTATTTTTGAAAACTAGACACCCCAGTGCCTAGTGGGGTGCTGGTATTTTAACTCTTTCCATGCACTAATTCTACCACCAGTCTTTGTCAAACTTTGTGGTAGTCTTTTTTTTCACACACATTTTATTTCAGGTATGAATTAACAGGTCCTGGTATATGTCACTGCCATAAAACACCCCAATATGTGTTCAGCAACATCTCCTGAGTACAGCGATACCTCACATGAATGGGTTTGCCTGGCTGTTCGGGGGAAAAGGGCCGCATTTGGGGCATGCACATTTTTCAATGTTGAACTTTGGCATTTGGTGATCCACTGCCCATGCCCTATTTGGTATATCTGTGTGCCCAATAAAACCATATATTTTTGAGAACTAGACACCCCAGGGTATTTCAAATGCTTGTATTTTAACTCTTTGCATGCACACATTTTACCACCAGCATTTTTTCAAGTAGTAGTATTTTTTGTGTGTATTTCCCCCCCACACACACCTAATTTATGTATGACTTTACATCTCCTAGTATATGTTGCTGTCACACAACACCCCGAAATGTGTTCAGCAACATCTCCTGAGTACAGTGATACCCCACATGCATGAGTTTGTCGGTTTGTTTGGGGAACTAAAAGGCCATATTGGGGACGTGTGCATTTTAATTGGGACATTGTTGAACCCGCCACCAATACCCCATCAAATCATATATATTTTATTTTATTTTTATTATTTTTAGACACCTCATGGCATTACTAATACGCTAGTATTTTAACTTTCATGAGAATTGTTTTGGGTTTTCAATGTGCTAATTTAGGACTTGCCCACAAAATATTTCCATATATATATATATATATATATATATATATATATTTTTATTTTTATTTTTATTACATTTTTGAACCAGTCCCCTTATTGCAATGTGTTTTACTAATCACACTGTGACAGAAAAGGGCCCATTGACTTGTATAAGAATGCAGTACCTGGCGAACTGCAGTACCTGGCGAACTTTTCCAAGTTTGTTTTTTTTTTTTATTTTACAGGGTGGCCGCCATTCTTGCAATTGGCGAAATCACTCGCAGTGGCCCGTCCTCGATCAGGAGGCATTCAGCAACACCATTGACGTTTAAAACCGGGTTCCACCGCCATACAGTGTTTGGCGGACGTTGACGCCACGGGGAGGGCCCAGACACCGCCCCTAGTGCCGATCGCGGTGTTGCTGTAATGCCTCAATGTCGAGGCAATACAGCAACACTGTTTGGGTGCAGAAAGCAAACGTAGATCGCTTTCTGCACCTGTTTAAAGTCATGACGGTCCTGGCGCGTCAATTGTCGCTAAGCCTTCATTTTCGGGTGACGCGTCCGGACCGTCAATTGTCATTAAGGTACATATATAAACACACATTACTTTTATGAAACTAAAATGATGTAAAATAAGAAACACATTGCTGAACTGACAGGTATAGAGAACATTCAACAGTAAATTACAGTGGAGACACAAGGCAGAAGGTGACACTACTAATTCAGTATATGAAGATGAAGATGGCATGTGTCATTTATCAGTAAACTTCAAAGGTTTTTACGGATCACATCTGAGTAGTACATACAGTATATTCCTGAAGGTTGTATGTGTATCTAGGGGTTACTGAGCTTTGATAAAAAACCTTTTTTAAAAAGTCACGGTGGTTGGAAGACAAACCTGATAAACATGATTTAGTTTGAAGTGTTTCAGTAGCAGGAGAAGCAAAGCAGAAATGGCCTTAACAATAATCTCTTTGTGTCGATTCACATCCACTCCAAGTTTCATGCTCTGCAGAACCGTTGTCCTGGGACACAAAATATAAAAATTGACAGTCAAGAACCATGAAAACCATTAAAAAAAAGTTTGTGTGTAATATATTTATATCTAATATATGCATACACATATGAACCCTTTGGGATAACCTGATTTTCTGCATTAATTGATCATGAAATCTGAATGTAGACAGGTGCTGCTTAAGCTAATAACACACAAACAATTATAGTCTTTCACGTCTTTAAAGAACACACCCATTAAGCATCCACAGTGCTGGTGGAAAAAATAGGTTAACAATTTAATTTAATAACTGGTGGAACCACCTTTTGCAGCAATAACTTGAAATAAGCGCTTCCAGTAGCTGCAGATCAGACCTGCGCAATGTTCAGGAATTTTAGACTCAGCAGCATAGCTAGCGGGGGGCTAGAGGAGCAGTCTCGGTTGGGGAGATCAAGGATTTCCCTCTAACCGGCTTAAAGCCAATCAAGGGAGCTGTTAGAGCAATATGTTATATTGCATTTTTGTCCAATGTTGGTGTGTTCCTTTTTTTTCTTTTTTTTTTCTTTTTAAGGTGAGTGTGTGTGGGGGGTCTTTTTAGTTTCGGCCAAGTGAATGCTGAATTCTAGGTTTCGGTCGAAAATTGTTATTTTGGAGCATCCATTATTGTCAATGTCTGCCTCAGTATATAGTTATAGGGATCATGCTCTACCACCATCAATGTGTGCCTCAGTATACAGAGATAGGTGTTATGCTGTACCACCGTCAGTGCGCACCTAAGTATATAACGATAGAAGCTATGCAGTTTTAAAGTGTGTGTGTGGGGGTGTGCCACATCCAGGATCTGTCTCAGGTGTCAAATACTCTAGGTACGCCCCTGTTTAGACTATTCTTCCTTAAAGGACTGCTTAAGCTCAGCCATAGTCTTAGTATGTCCGGTGTGAACAATTCTCTTGAGGTTGATACACACCATCTCTAACAGGTTTAGAATGCCCACTAGGGATAGTAGCCACAGTACTAAATCGTCCTCATTTATAAACAAATTGTCTAGCTGTGGACTGATGAATATGTAAACTCTTTGAGATTACTTTGTAACCCTTTCTAGCTTTATGAAAATCAACATTTCTTGATTGTAGCGTCTTCTGAGAGACAGAAAATGTTTGAGTGTTCATTTACAAGTCAAAGTAGCTCAAAAACTCTGTCAAACCGGTGTCAACTATTGATTAGACTCCAGGTTTGCTTACTCCTGACTCCAATTGGCTTTTGTTGAAGTGATTAACCTAGGGGTCCACATACTTTTTCCAACCCACACAACGTTTGAATGATGTATATATACATTTGTGATAGGGGTAAAACATGGGTAAATTCCACTGGGCTAAAATGTGCCTAGACCCCAAAAATGGCTCCCGTTTGTTGGTAGGATAGGGGCCTGCCTCTAGAAGGAAGAGGGATAGAAAGAAAAAAGAAAAAAAAAAAGACTGAGGGGAGCGGATGGGTTAAAGTGCTAACGCAACACCCTGAAGGAGAGGGGTCCTGAAGAGGGTATAAATACTCCCTGAGACCACTCCCGCAAATACAGGTTGAAAACAGCCTTTACATTTGTGGTAGAGGTAAAACATGTGTGAACGTACAGTGTGTCTGAAATGTGCCTTGACACCAACAACCTCTTCTTTTTGTAGGTAAGATAGGGGCCAAAGAAATGAACCAATGTTGTAGGCAGGAGTAGAGTAGGTTTGATTAATAAAGGCTGTGTTACAACAGTGTTATCATTTGCGAGGTCTTTTCTCTTCTCAACTACTGTTTCGAGTTTGAAAGGGAAGTGTTTAGGGAAACTTTATGTTTTATGCCCACTATGTATAATTTGATAGTGTTGGGGAAAAGTTTGAGGTTAGCGTGGCAGGTGTTGGCACTAACGGGAGAGTTGGCAAAAAGTATGCAGGGGAGATGCATTGTCAACTCAGTTCAATGGAACCTTTAGTTATGCATCATTCATGGCCTGCTCTTGCTGCAAGAGCCTACTTGGGGTTGGAATGTCCTGTATAGTGAAGGCAATGAATTAAAATCATAATTCTTTTTTTTTAGCAAACCCTTCTGACATTTACCCACAATCCCCACTAGAAATAGCCCATTACTCACGGCATCTCTTCAGGTAGCACATCTGCTAGAATATTAATAGAATCGGTCTTGGCTTTCGAGGTAGGGGCAGCAGCAAGCAAGATCTTTAGCAATGCAATCTGAAATGTGTAAAGGAGACAAATCATTTTAAATTACTTTAGTTTTATAAATATACCACACAGTGTGTCATTCCTTGAAGTAGATGTCTTATGGGAGTACAGAATATGTATAAAAAAAAACATTTTTTAGGTTAAGTTAAACAAACATGTAAGATGCAAATACCATGTAATTGTATATACAAAATTAACATGTATTTATTGTATTGATCCTATCATGGGACACTCGTACAGTGCTGTGAAAAGGTATTTGCCCCTTCTCGATTTCTTTTATACTTGCTTATTTGTCACATTTAGATAATCCATTAATAATGTCTTTAATCTGAATATGAGATAAAGACACTGAATAATCACAAAAGGAGCTTTTAAATTAAAATTTCATTTAAAGTGGAGTTAACCTAAATCTATTTCACACATGTAAAAAAGCAATTACCACACTAACTAATCAAACGTTTGTGATAACTGTCAATGAGCCTTTTTTACATCTCAGAATTCTGGCCCACTGTTATTGGCAGAATTGTTTTAATTCAGTCACACTGGAGAGTCATTCCACGGCAGCTCACTCAGATTCAGGACTTTGACTAAGCCACTCTATAACCTTAATTTTGTTTGTTTGAGCCATTCAGAGATAGACTTGATTGTGTTATTTCAATCACTGTCCTACTGCATAAGCCAACTGAGCTTCAAGTCACAAACTAATGGCTAGACATTTTCCTTCAGGATTTTGTGAAAGAGAGCAGAATTCCTGGTTCTATCAATTATGGCAATTCACCCAGGTCCTGAAGCAGCAATGCAGCCCCAAACCATCAGTTTACCACCACCCTGTTTGACTGTTCGTATGATGTTCTTATTATAGCAAATGTGAGAAGAACCTTTGTGTTCTTTTTGGTCAGCAGTAGATTTCGGCTGGCAACTCTACAATGGATGCCATTTTTGTACAGTTTTTTTATTGTGGAATCGTGAACATTGACCTTATCTTGGGCAAGTGAGGACTGCAGTTATTTACGCCCCCTGGTCCTCTATGCGCTCTTGGAAAAAAAATTGGTAGGTCAGCCACTCCTGGGAAGGTTCACCAAGTTTTGTAGATAATGCCTCTTAAAATGGCTGGTTGGAGACCCAGATGCTTACAAATGACTGTCAATGAGTTTGTTTCTCAGTTCTTGAATTTCTTTAGATCGCCGCATCATGTGCTGACTTTTGAGGCCTTTAAGCCTACAGGGCTGAAAGTAATTGTGCCTGGGTGGGTCTACTAAAACGAAACCCATCAATTCAATATGGCTATTTGCTTAATTTAGTAACGAAGAGGGAATTCCCCCCCCAATATCATTTAAAAACTGCATTTTGTGTTTACTCAGTCAATATTTGTCTAATATTAAAATTAGTCTGATGATCTAAACATGTAAGAAGTCCAGAAGGAAGCAAGAACTTTTTCACGGCACTGTTTTTCACGTTGAAGGAAGATGAAATGATTGACATCTATTATCATTATCAGTATACTAAAAATAAACTGAATGGTTTATATATATATACATTGACATTGTGTAATGGTAATTAAGTATACAACAAATACAAACAAATAATCATTTCAACAAAAACTTCAAAGAACATTGAGGCAAGCCTTCAAATGAAGGGTAATTTACAAAAAAAAGACACTATTATATTTTATAAAATGTCAAACCAGAATGACTGACATAATTTAAGAACACTAAAGCGGAAGGCTGCTGTATGTTGTTCCCTGCCCTATATAAAAGGCTGCAAGTAAACAAGTCAGCAAGCAATGTGGCAAGCCAAAGCACACAATATTACACAGTGCAACGTAAATCCCTTTTTTTGGGAAAGTTGTAAAACAAATTACATTTTACTAGCAAACAGTGGTGACTTATTATACTTTAGCTGGAGGCATATGAACTGAAGTAGGTAGGCACTGGACATTTACCATATACTGGGGTAGACTGGGAAGAAGTCCTTGGTACAGTATTTCTGAAGGAACCTGCTCAACTTCTTCTTCACCCTGAATTCAGAAAGTTGAAAAATTAAAAAAAAAATTCTACCTACAACCAAAAGCAAGAATAATCATTCAGAAATCTCACATACTCCAGAGAGAGGACACCTTACAAACTCTTCTTCCTGCCGAATTTGAACCTCAGCTATAGAGGTGTACTTGTGCTATGATAGAGGGGTACAAGAAAAGAGAAAACGGTATGTGTATTAACATGCCCAGAAAGGAAATACAACACACAATATTATATGACTTACACACATATTCTTGCTCTCACTAAAAAGACACTTACCAGTTTTAAGGTACGAATACTCTCATGTATTGGACGTGGTAAGCCAACTACTGTATCCGTGTCACTAAAAAGGAAAAGAAGCACTGAGAAACCCACAAACCGGGCCGAAGAGGTACACAGTATCTACCAGAACCTAACCGATTTATATTTACTGACAATGTTCATCACAGAAAAAAAAATAGTTACCATATTTGCTTGAATGTAAGACAAGCAAATGCGCATCTTATATTCAGATCTCAAATAGGGTTCTGACTATAAGACTAAGATCCTGATCTCCCGCAGCGCTGCAGGGGAACTGGTGGTGGGGGTGGCAAGCTGTGGGGAAGATATTCTTAACTGGGGAGTCGGGTTGGAAAATAAACAAATGCATTTGAATATTTACTAGTAAAACTTTTTTCCTATAACCTTATTTTGCGTCCTAAAATCAAGAAGAACACTGCATAAGGAAAACCACTTCCCTTTTATCCAGCGTGTAATAGCCATACACTTACTTTCCCAGCGTGTATCCAATGAATTTACTACGACTAGATTCCAAGAATATCTCAATATCTTTCTCCCTATGGGGAATAGGAACAAAGAGAAGATAACAGAATTCAGAAAATCAATAAGCAAATGCTCATAAAAACAAGTAACATTCGCACACTCACTACACACAAAGTTGGAGAGGGGGATGCTAAGGCTGTTGCGCAGCACCCAATAACAAGGGTGTCCATCAGTGGAGTGTTGGCAGCAGTGCGAAACTTGCAAAAAGTGTGTGAACTGCAGAAAACAGGGCTCTGAGGAGGGTGGGGGGACTGCAGAGGTGAAGTGTGTGGTGTTACTGTATGGCTGCAAAGTCTGCATGTAGTTGTGCATGGTGTTAGTATGTGTGCGCGTGTTCATGTTATTGTATGGTGTTTGCACGTCAACGATGAGCCTAGGGTTAGTGGTGAAAAGGGGAAGATATTGTGTGGGTTTGTATGAATAAGCGTATGATAAGAGTGTGTTTGCACGTGTGTGTGCCAAAGGAATACTGCACCCAGGCACCGCTAACCCTAGGCTCACCCCTGAACTGGAAAGGAACCCACCTCACTTTTGGTGCCCAAGGCAAGCCCTTAGGGAAGGCCAGGCGGTCAGTGGAGGGGTTAGTTACAGATGGAGGCATTACTTCCTCCCGCTCCAATGGAAATGGCTCTCCCTCAAGGCTGTTATCTTCATCATTCTCCTCCTCTTCATCACGGGAATCATCTGCTTTGTAAGGATCTCTTTCATTAAAAGCATCAAGGTTATCCTGCTTAATGAGAGCCTGCAAAAAAAAAGAAAAAAAAAAGTACAAATAGTTAATCTAAGCATTCCAGTGCAAAAGAGGGAAATTCCTATAAATCTCTGCTGATCTGCCACTCTCCAAAGAATATCCGTCTCCTCTTAGCATGGTCACACCTTCTTAAAAAGGTACTCCAAAATGAACAGTATTTTTCTTGCCTTATGCTCCCGTCGACCTCTCCTTTGTTGTTGTTCAATGAGGTCAGATGCTGATGCTGGGGGAGATGCAGCTCTCATATTCCGGATAACTTTAATGCTGTCTTCGGGAAGGGGAGGCAGACCTAGGATCCCCCGTTTTTGGGATTTCATCTCTTGCAGTTCCTGAAACCCGCCAAGGGTGCACTGTAGGGATGAAGAATGTCAGACAAAGAAATTAAATGAAATGTACAGGCAATAAAAGGCACATATGACGATAATCACACTCACCAACACAGTTTTCCACAGCAGCAGTAGTACTTTCTTCATGGGGAAATGAGGAGCATGCCCACTACAGAACTTTGTGACCATACCAAAAAGCATTACAGCAAAGGGCTCATTGTTATACAAAGGAGCACCTATAAGAGAAATAATCTTAAATTTAAACCTGTATTCTCATTGATTTGCTTACACAATGTCAATGTAATTCCAATGAATAAAATGAGTGTAAGGACCCATTACCCAGCTCTGCACGAAATGTTTCCCTCATGGCTTTCCAGTCTGCACTATCATTTTCACCATCTTCACGCAGGGTGTCCACCATCAAATACATAATGTTCAACAGTACCCTGCACAATGACATGATAGTGTGGAGAATGTTAAATTCAGCAAACCAGCACATTACATGAGTCATTAGAAGAGTCTACATATTAACATCTTCTTCGTCCATGTGGATGTCTACACTTACCGCAAGTCAGTGCTGTCGGCTAACGAGATGGCAGGCTTTCTAACTGCGTTGCTGCAAGCAGCACTGTTTCTAAAAATAGAAACACAAGTTAATCTACTGAACATAAAGTTTAAAGGTAAATGTGAGATGCCTTAGGATGAAATTTGTGGGGGTTGCTAGGGCATTTGAGTTGTTACATACATGCCCACAAAATGTTTTGAGTCTAGTATTAACATATGCTTAGCAAATTTACAAACTTAAACCATGCATGCAAACTCACGATGAAGATGTGTTTTTGGGGAATCTAAATGTGCAACCCACCACATTTAATCAATAGCAGGGAAATATACATTCCCAGAACCTAGATCCAAATCATTAAGAAAGCAACCAATTGGAAGGAACAAGTAGTAGAATACAAAAATATGAAGACACATAGACTTTGGCAGCCATTAACATTGTCATTTCAGTTGGAAATACCCACATTTGAACTGGTCCTGGGCAATGTCTTATATTCAAATGAACCATATGATCCCAATAATGTATACATTACCTCATTGTATTATCCTCTAGAAGGTACATCTGATAGGTTCCAGATCTACCAGGCTCTATAAAATTACTCCAAATGCTAAACTATGAATTTTTAATAAGCATTCCTTAAGGAGGATTAAGTAAAAGACCTCACAAGAATCATGGTAAAAAGCCAATTATCCATTCATTTTTTGTTACTCACTCAACTTCCATGTTCAGAAGTTCCACCAAAGCATTAAATGCTCCAGCTTCTAGCAATAAGAAGATATTATGTCGCATCCAGGTTTGGACTTCAGCTTCAGAGTTACACTCCCCAAAAGTGCCTAAAAGAAAAAGATGGAGAATATCGGCTAGTTGCATGTTACCAGACATGAAAAAATGCATGTGCAGAAATAAGGCTAGATGGTACAGGATATAAAACAGCAGGATGTTTTAACTCATGCTCATCTACTAGCAAGATAGCCAAGGCCACATATTCAGCTGCTTACCTTGTGCTATGTACAGAATGGCTCGTGCCATCTTGAGCCTCTTTTCCCTGGCTGTGACCTCCAGTGCATCCAGAAGATGCATGGTGTGAGCTTGCTGTTGAGAAACATCAAGCTCTGTCCATTTCTTATCGGGAACTGAAATTAACAGAAAACATGAAAATTAAAGCCAGAATGGTTGAGGTACTGAAAATCTCCAGAACGTTGTGATTCTCTCTGTGCTGGTTGCAGTCTACATACTCATTTACCAATTCACTGTATGGAGTGCATGGAAATAAACCAAACTTTATATTGACTAGCTAAAGAAATGGGAGTTTCATACCATGTAATTTGAAATCCTCTTCAAAGCATTTCCTGTTTAGCTGGAACTCTGGACCTTCCGTGTAGCTGTACAGTTCTAGGTAAGGATATACAAACATACTGAAATTAAATGTTCAAGACGTCATGGTGACTTGTAAGATGCTCAAGCTGCATCATATTTCTCCATTACATTAGTTCGGGTCTACCTTTCTAATTGGAAAGACAATCAGGAACACACACTACGAATGATGCCTCTGCTGTACCCATTCGTCTTGTAATCCAATAGAGTTTAGTTGAAACTATTCAAGCCGAGCGGTAGTTCTACTCTAAAATTACATGCATTACCACTTTTCTGCCCTTACAGAATACAGATTTACTAGAGACTGAGAAGCTGACATTTACTAAAGAAACATTACAATAGTAATGTTTCTTTACAATAGTAAATACAATGGAAAGTCTGGTAAGCTTTATAATTAAACAGAAAATCTAAATGAAAACAAAAACATTATTTCTGTGACAATTATTGTATACATTACACATTTATGATCAACAGCAGTTCTCAGATCCTCTGATCCTGAATTATAGTGTCAGCAGTTAGTAATAATTTTGATGTTGAGCGGAAAAACTTAACTTTAGTCGTACAGTTACCCTCTTAATAATATAGGAATTCCTACGGAATGACAGTGCCTATAAATTCATGGATCACCTTAATGTAATAATGAGAAGTAAAAGGACACGTTGAGAAGTGCACAACACTAAACATATAGACCTGACATTTTTATTCAACAAATGAATGCTGTCCAGCAAAAGATAACTGACTGAACTAGTACTTGAGGTTGAAAGATTTAAGTAGATCTTTAAGTAATACAAAACCAGCTAGTTAGACTAGAATTATTTGTTAAATATTATTGTAAGAATGAAACCTATAGGTGAGGCATGATTTGCTTACCTGACAGCTCTGCGGCCCACTTGTCAGCATCAGCATATACAAATTCAAGATCTGGTGACTCAGAGTAACCCTTGAATAACAGTATAATAATTATAACCAGCACTGGCAGAGTAACAAACAAATTAAAAATGCACTGAAATAAGCAGAAGAGGCAGCATTTTGCTTTACATTGAGATGTCCAGAGGGAAAACCATGTATCCTTTTGAATTTAACTGCAAATTATTTCTAGACTGTAAGCTTTTTCTGCAAGGTTCTTCTTTAGTTTAGTTTCTTTAAACCCAAATTATTTATTGTAGATGCATTACTTTACATACACACACTATATATAGCACTGATGGGCCTAGGGATTTACCGGTACTTCTTGCAAAGAAGCCCGAACCTTACAGTGAATAGCCACTCATATGATGAGTAACATTAAATAAAATGGTCCTGCAGGAGTCCAGAACGGTATTGTACGGCTTTCGTGCATTTATAAATTTGCTAAGTGACACAATTTTCAAAAAGATTTGTTTTAATTCTAATACTTTTTTTCTACATTTGCAAGACTTACTGGCCTTTAGAGATTTAATTTAATGTACCGTATAAACACTGGTGAACCTAGAATTGAATAAAGCAAACGAAACGCCAGCTCAGATCATATATTCATAAACGATAAGGCGGAAGCAAAAGTCAGTCTCACACGGGTGCTCAAGCGGAAAGGAGCATACACTCCAACTATGAAAGCGAACGGAGATAGAAACACTGGCACTCCATGAAGACGAAATGATCCAAAAAAAAACATAATATATAAATGCATCTTTTGTTTGGATACTTGATTCCATATTAAAAATAGATTTAAGAAAAAAAATATTCACAATTGTGTTAAAAAAAGAAAAAACTGTTGTGGTGCGAAACGCGTCAAGCTGTTTCTCTGTCCTTGAGGCAGATATAATATTTATGGTATATTTTTTTTTATTACACACTTCTGAATATATTTTTTCTTACATCAATCTTTAATATGGGATCAAGTATCCAAAGAAAATATACACATATATTAAGTATGGTTTTGATCATTGCATCTTCATGGAGTGGCGGTGTTTCCATCTCTGAACCTAGAATTGCACTCAGCTTCTACTAAAGGTTAAAAGTTAAAATGCATTAAAGTGACCCACCAGCCATCACTTACACCTAAACACATAGGATAGCCACGTGTCTACTTTAAAATTACCAGTTTGTTCCGTTTGCTAACATATAGAGCAAGTACGCAACCCCCCCCAAGCTTGTAGGACATTTGTTTGCCGAACATATCTGCTTACCAAAGTACATGCACACTATACTCAGAGCCAGCCAGCCAGCCACTTACTGCTTCAAGTACTGTTGCTTTTCATAAATGATTTAAGCAGTCAAAAAAGAAAAGCGCAAGAGTGGAATGCATTCTTTGCCTTATGCGGGTGGTCTCGTTAGACCCTCTGGAATTCTCGCGCAAGTCAGCGATGGATGGATACAACACATATTCTCTTTGGCAAACAACACATCTCCTGCAAGCTTAGGTACTGGTGGGACGGTGGGCAAACAGGTAAATGCACCTTGGAAGATTTTGCAGATTTCCTCTATGCATTTCCAAGAGAGATAAAATGAGACAGTCATATCCATTAGAGTGTGTAGGACGGCTGGATTCCAATTAAAAAAAGGGACTATATGAATACAGTACCAAGTCTGGGTCTCTCTCATCAGCGTCTCCTTTTTTTAGCATTATTTAAGCACTCTTTTCCGGCATTTTTTAATATTGAGTAACAGTGCTAGTGTGTCGTTAGGAACCGGAGTACGTGAAGATGTTTAGACACTTTGCTTACCCGTTTAATAAGGTAAGCTAAAATAACATTAACTCGTGCCACTAACCTCGGAATCTTTGCGCTGGTTACGGTTATATTCTCGCCCCTTGCCAGGCTGGGGACTACCAGCTACAGTAGCACCTACTCCTGTTCTCATCTTGTTGTTGGCTGTCAGTCCAGAGGCCTCCATCTTCTACCGGCGACGCCTCCGTGACGTAAATCTCGCGAGGTCTTCGAGCTGGACATTTCCGTAATGGAACGCGAGCGCCGTGTCACCGCCTTCCTGTAATAGACATATTAAGTATTACAATGTTTTTATATAGCGAAGCGCAGTTTGTTAAAAGTCGTGCAAAAAAACCCTCCCCAAAATAAAACAGTACTGCTGTGAGTTCGTAAGGTTTAGTTGTTTATATAAACAAAATAAAGTACTATTGGTAGTATACTATTGGAACAATGCCAGTTCCTCAAAAGGTTAACGCGCACACTGGTTTTGATGTTAATTTATTTTAAGGTTTGGGGTTACTTGTATTTTAAGTGAAGGAAAATAATAGAATGTAAGTAACCCTGGTGCTAAATTAATATAATATTTCATAGAATAACAAAGTAATGTGCCTCTAAGGTAAAATAATAGATACGGATCATTAGGCTAGTAGGCTCTTGGCCTGAGGAAAATGTTTTTTTTTAATTTGTTAACAGTCGCTATTCTGCTTTAGGCCTGCATTTTATATTGCAGTGCAGCCGTAAATTTCCATTTTGACAGTAACCCTGAGAAAGATCTTAAAATGGAGGTTCTTTCTATGAAGCAGAAGACAATCCCTGTAGATTTCTGATGGAATTATGGGCGATTAAGTGAAATAAAATATAACTCAGCAATATATTATACATATTTTTTAACCTCGGATATCCTTGTGCTAAAGGGTAGATAGAGCAGCTCACGTGTTGACTGGGACTTTAACTCTGGTATTTGCCCCTGGGATTTTGTCATGTTTTACAAACATTTGTACTTGCATGTATTTTTGTTACTTTTACACACTGGGATATTGTACTACTAACCTATATTTTACTTATGTTGGTGTTCTGTCAAATGTATATTTTATGTATTTTCACTATTATGAGGGATTTATGATTTATCACCCTTGTATGTTTCCTATATAGGTTTTGCTATCTTTTGATTTGGTTTCCCTACACAGTTGTAAATTGGATTGTGTGGCCAAATAGACACATGCAAACATGCAAAATTTGACTTAATATCTGACAAGGATTTTTTTTTTTTACCTCTTGGATACCTATTTTCCTACGTTGGTCCAATGAAAGGATCAAGGACTCGATTCGCTCTTGGAACATATACATTTTGCCTTCCGTAATATAGAGAAATGGATGAAAATGTAATTTGGGGTAGTACGTTTCGGGTCTACTGATGGCAACAATAAACATAAAAAATCCTCCCAATGCCATTGGTAAACCATTTTGGCACGTCTGCCTTTAACACAGCTTAATTTGGGGGTCTTCCATATGTTGCTGAATTCAAACAGCACTACAGACTAATCCCTTAAATGTGGCAAACCTATGTATGTGTGAGTTTTCTCCCATAAAAGGATGCCTGAACACAAATATGATACGCCAAATAAACAGTGTATATATATAAAAAAAAATGTCCCACTAATTTTAGAAGATGGTGTGGAAACAGCTGAATAAAACATGGCAATACGCCTATTCAAAAAATATCCTGGGTTGTCTAGTTTTAAAAAATATTTAGTCTCACAATGTTTATCCCTTAACAACAAGACTGTTTCTTACTCTTAGTACACTTTGGGACAAATTTTTCAGTGTTGCCATTTACCTGTAATTTTTCTCTCTAATTTTGGAGGAGTGTACCACTGAAGCTGGTGTAGGCATGCAGGGTAACAGGAGGAGTGGAACTGGGGCAGAATGATAGTTCCTTCCTACTCCATGCAGAGGTTATGGATGAGCAGCACACATCAGCAGACTTTTAGCAGCTCTTAGGAAGATGCTGGTGCAGTGGACTGGACCACAGGCAGGCACAGCAGTAGAAATGGTGGTGACTGATTTGACAGCAAACATGGTGAAAGCAGAGACAGGGACTTTGTGGGTTTGTTTTGCGCAGCACATATACTATACCTAGCGGTAAGGGCAGCTATTCCAACTGGCAGGCACTGTAGGCTTTCGAAATTCATTGAAACGTTTGAGTGCGGTGTATTTTCACCGCAGCGTAAAGGCAAGCCAGCAACTGAGGGAGGAGCAGGAAAAGGCAGATCTTCCCCACCACCGTCTAATTTAGGACTAATTTAGTTACTCACTGGAACTTGACATGATGGCGTGGACCCTAAAAGAGCAGCAGGCTCTTCACTCCATGTCCTTTGAGCAGAACATTGGCTAGTACCACCCAAGTTCCCCAATGTTAGACCAGTGCCTCTGAATCAGTTAAAGGCTATCTTGCATAACTGCCACTACTAAAATCGGCACAAGTCTGTACAAATCCAAAATTTTCACCAGTTTTTTTAGAATTGTATGCATACCAAACAGTGGGTTGCATGTTTGTCCTATCGCACAGAACAGTGGAGTGTGATGGTCCTTCATAAATCAAGAAATAGTAAATATCTATGGTAATTAAAGGAAGCCCTGAAAAATATAATTTTGGTACAGTACATAAAAAAGGAAATTAGTGTATTATGTGAAAACCTGTAAAAAAAAAAAAGACGGTATTTTTAAGAAATTAAGTGAAGCTAATAAAACACTATGGTGGGAGTTTATAGTTTAATTGGTTTATTTTTTCCCTCTTATAAACATCCACTGAAAAATTATCAAACAACCTAAAACGTAATAAAATGAGTCAGGCAAGACTTTAATCTCAACTGGCTTTATTTATGTATTGCTTTTTTGCACGGATCAATGTAATATTGCATTCAATAAAAATCATTCATATATATATATAATAAAATGTATATATAATAAATCTCTTACAGTGCAATTAAAGAATAATCACGTGAATGGCTACAGGAATCACACAGCTACATGGCTTCAGTCTGATTTCAGCCTTTGCTCATTTTCATGCAGCATTTACACAGATAAGCAGAGAATTATTTCTTGATTTTGATGCTACTAAAATGGATTTGATTCTCTAAAATCTAAGACCAAATCATATTCTACAGAAAAGGCAATCACATGCTGACATGGGACTGTCTGAGCCACATCAAGTCGATCCCCTAGGGCTGCAAATATATATATATAACAACAAACGGTATTAAGGCCAGAAACAGATAACGTCTTTATGCCTAGCAGGAAAGACAAATTTTGTAACTACTGTATGATATGAAGTTACTTCATTAAATATTTATAATTAGAGAAAAAATGATATAATCTGATTTAGATTCAAACAAAACAAGCATACTTTATACACCAACACACTGAGCTTGGTATTCTGCTGCATTCACACCGTGCCATGTGAAATTCTACAGTCTACACAGCAAATTATTTTTAATACATATATAGATATCATGTATAGAGAGCGCCAATGGAAATAATTGATTTGGCCATAGAGCTTCTATTGCACTTGAAATTGCCAATTGAAACTGAATAATACTCTTCCCAATATTGGTCCACACTGTATGTAGAGATATTAAATATTAAGCCAATACAAAGGGAATGAAAAATAGGAAGTACCAATGTGAGATAAGGCAGATAAAACCAAAACAAAAAAATGCAGGCCTCCACAAATCTTTGCCAGTAAAGGTTTAGACTATTTGTGGGAATCGTACACGTTAGAATCTTGGAGTTCTGTCTAAGTGTAAAGTAAATGAACTTGAAGTGAATGAAGCATGCAAACAAACAATTAAAAACATTTAAAAACAAACATAAAATGGCAAGACTTTTGTATCTAAAGCCATCTTGAGAAATCACAGTATGAGTTTCTGGATCAAAGCATCAGTATCTAGAAGAAGAAGAAGAAACAATGTTTATTTGATAATCATTTGGTAAATGCGCATGGTATTTTGTTAGAATTGTTTTACTAGTGTGTCTAAGTTACCTGTAGTAATTGGGTTTAAAAGGTCCATTTTTATTGAGACCCAAGTACTTAGCTTGATCATCGCTTAGCTCCGTTAAGTGTGCATCAAAGGAAGGCAGGTGCAGGCTGGCAACATACTCATCTGAGGGTAATACGTACATAAGTTTACTAAGCCAGTAGAATGGAAAAAAACCCCTTAAATTATTGTGAACTAAAGGTAAAATAAAACATGAAGAGGTCTACGATGAACAAAAATTGATATATGTAGGGCCAAATTCTGTAGATCGATATACTTGCAGTATCATTACAAAAAGTTACATATTATGACTTACCCATCTTTTTGGGCAACAGGTATACATCCTGTTTATATCTCCCCTCAGGCGCATTATAAAGCTCAATTAGAGCCAGTGCCTGTTAAAGACAGTCAACATAAATGTTTCTGCAACTACACATTGTATACTAATGACAACCATATAGACAAATCTGTCTGCAGTATTCTGCCCTATCGGGGCACAAGAGCAGAGTCAGGAAGACAGCTTCTCTCCTATTATGTAAGCACACAGAAGGCGCCGTTCACAGAGAAGAATACGGAAGGCACAAGGGGAGAAGCAGACGAAGACAGAAGAACAACGAGATAAGCAGCCGAAGGGTAGGAAAGGAGACAAACATGGAAGCAGCCGCCGGGGAAGGAAGGCCGACCCCAAATTCAGTTGATTGATATATTTGTGGTATAATAAGCAGCACCCCTGATTTAAAGATTTTAAATTAAGGAAAAAGTGGGCCTATAATCAGGACAATATGGTATACATTATACAAAATAAATTGTGAAACCATTGGCTGTTTATTGTATCCTCAATTGAATGTGAGCAAGGATATTATAGAAAGGGAGCTTTAGGGACAGAAAGAAGTAAAATTATGTGGTAGCTTTCCCATATAGCAGAACACACACACATATATGTACATGTTGAAAGGAAGATGGTTTTGTTTCAGAATTCTCTATGTTTGTATACGTTAAAACTCACCTCCGTGGTTGCTGTAATGGAGAGAACAAAGGTAGGAATGGTTGAGCAGCTCAAGTTGAGGAGTCGACCCTGTGAGGTAAGAGAGATGTATCAATATATCTGTTTCACACACATGTCCACTTTATGAACAGCCCTGGTTCACACACACACACGAGATACACCCCAAAAGAAAAGTATTGCCTTTTGAGTAATATCTAGCAAGTGTAAAATATCTTTGTGTTGGAATAAAAGTCAGCGAACACTTCTGGAGCCATAAGTAAGTTTGAATTCTTGTATTCCTAAAATACAAAAACAGATGAAGCAAACATTTCCTGTCTAGTTCTCCAATCTTTTACACAAGGTAGTGTAGCAACCTCATACTGGCCAGCACCAACATCTCATGTGACAATGCATACCGTCACTCTGTCAGGATATGCTATAAATGAATGCGTCTGATAAAGCAATGCTTGACAAATTCATAAATGTTTTTGTTTTATGTTTTTTTTATGATCATAAGATCTCCCTTCTCTGGGCCCACTACCATAGGGGATACCCTTGCATTGTGTGATGGGGAGGACAACCCCTTTTCCCCCCAGGTCAGGCACACCCCTGGGCTGCTACGTGGCCCCTAGGGAAGAATACCCTCAGTCCCAGCACTCCAAGTCACAGTATCTGGATATGACATCAGCAACATGTGAGGACAGAGAGGGAGCAGCAGAGCCGTCACCAGTCTGTGGATGAGCTCCTTCCTGAGCAAAAAAAAAGTTAGGTGTGTGTATGTGTAAGTAGGTTAGTGTGTAAAAAAATAGATGTACATTTCCACCATGTAAACTGGATCAAAGATGTGTTACTTGTGAGTATGAATGTATGTATATGTAAATTTGTGAGTAATGTGTGTGATTGTGCATTTGAATGAGTGTACATGTATATGTTAGTGTATAAAATAATGCAAGCAAGTTATAAAGAAATCAGATTACAATACAGGGACCTAATAGAAAAGCACATGACAGGCAGGTAGAGGATCTGACACAGGGGGGATGTAATGGTGAGGTGTAAAGGTGGCGGTTAAATTTACACGAGAGAATGAGTAGTTTAAATTAAAAAAAAAAAAGATAGTGGGTAGCAATAGAGATGTAAAATTTCCGGAAATCTGGAAATGGGAAAAAAAAAAAACACAGGTAAAAATGGAAATGCGGTTTTACAAATTTTAAACTATCAATAGTATCATCAGTATATAAACTAAATTTGCTTTTTAAAACTTTTTTTTTTTTGCAAATGGAACAACAATGTTGGTATATGTTAAGAACATTTCAATTATACATGAGAACAGGTAACCTGGGGTGTGTACACATTGCATCTTTCGTAAAGGTCTAGGGAAGCACCGAAATGTAAGAAATATGGAGAAATCAAGGAGGTGTTAAATACATATGGGAAAAAAATAATGGGAAATCTCAAGAATAAATTTCAAGAATCGTAGGGGAATTTCAGATTAAGGCCAAAGTAACAAAGTGCGTTACTCCAGCTCTGCAATTCTCTTGCACATCCCTTGAAATTCTCACCAAATACTTGCTTTTGCAATGTGTTCATTGCTAAAAAAATGGGGGGGGTCTGCCGCTGGGGTGCATGTATGGTAGAGGGACCCCCACTTCGTCAGGATGGGCATTCACTTCTTAATAGTTTCGTCTGGCTGACGAAATAATGCCAACATGGGATCTAAAAATATTGTATGATGTCTTATAAGTATGATTTGTTACTCATTAACATCATTATTTGGAGCAATGAATGAGTGGGTGGAGCAATGAATGAGTGGATGGACCATGAAAAACCCATTATCATATGCCAATGCTAATGGAAATTCACACTGGTGACTACTTGTCTCAATTAATGACAAAGCTGACAACTTAACCAGTTATATTCTGTGATATGGAATTAAGCCATGACCCATGGGAAAAGGCTACAGAGGTTTAAGAGGTCTATGGAATATTTAAGCAGGATTTTTAAAACAGAATTTATGAAAAGATCTGGTTCAACTGTACCACTTCAATTAAGACTTTACCTCAGCCAGCAAGACAACTCTTTTACCATCTGGCCAGATTACATGGTCCACTTGAGATCGGATACGTTCCCAGGTGAGCTCTGGGGTGCGCAAGCTAGTCTATATAAAAAACAAAAGTTAAAGTCAATGTACAATAAGCAATAATTATATCATCACCAGAAAAAATCTATGTCGTGTAACAAATATTTAAATAGCATTTTAAGCTTTTATAGTCTCTGCTGAAGATAGCGAGAAATTTGAGGGACTTCCTTACTGAATTAAGACACCTTCACAATACGTTTGGAAAGCAATAAAACAGAAGCACAAAAAGTGGATTTATTAAAATAAAAATAGTAAATATCAAAAATATTCTATGGACCTATGTATGTTTTTTGGCTATCTATAAAAGTCCAGGTCTAAAAAGAATTAACATTTACAGCTCACCACATCAATCTCTGTGTTTGAGTGCCCCATGTTACACACAATACACCCATTTTTCATGCGGTCCAGATGCTCACGGGTCACCACATTTTTATTACCTGCAAAAACAAAGTTTCACACTTGCAAAGGACTATTACAACTTAAAAAGGGACAGTTTACTGCGCCTGAGAGACATACTAAAGAGGCACTTCAGCAATCATTTGCATGTAATAGCTGCGTGGTCGCTTTAAATTGGGGTGGTTGGTTTGGTCCCCTTTTCACAACCACCCTTTTCACACCATGCCTTGCAGGAGTCGTGTGCAGCCCAAACACATCTTTCTTCCTGCACATGACATACTCACCTTCAGCTCTATTTCAGGTGAACAGTGCCTGCAAGGGGGTCTGTTCAGTCCCCAGTGTGACTGTGTGGAAAGTGCTGCCATTGATTTCAACATCACTTTCCTGCCACTGATTGACTGTTTCAAGCATCCAATCAGTGGCAATGATAGTTGGATAACGGAGGAGGAAGCAAGAGCTTTATTTTGATTTTTGGAAGAATGTATATCAAGTTTTAGCAGGGCACTTTAACATGCATTGTTCGTGAAAGAGGGTGTTTGAGACATTAGACTGTACCATTAAAGCACTTGTTTTGCTTATTACCTGTGCATGTGATGACCACATCCATCTGCCGTATGACTTCATTAAGTTTCACCACACGAAAACCCTCCATGCTGAAAAATATAGCAAGGCTTTCTTTGTTAACGTGCTAGACTCTGTCCATTTAGCATTATGTCTGCATATTGTAGCTATACTTATATATGTCAGGCATTGAAATATGTGCTGGGGAGATGTTTAAATTGCGGTTTTATATTTGGAATAGTTACAAATAGGTTACATTATTTTTTGACAGAAAAAGGGTAACATTAACCTTAGCTAACTATTATTTTCTATGGACCACAAAAAGCCGCTCCTCAATAGTTGGATACTGCCATGTCCTATATGCATTAATGGCCATGCTGTAAGTGCCTGATCATTTTTTTTCCCTTTCTTCTGTAACAGTACAGAACTATTGAAGTCAGAAGGTATCTGATCTCTTCGGTTCCTAATATCTAATCTACCTCACTAACAGAGGTGTGACACACACAGTGAGAAACAGAGCCTAATTTACAAATTAACATACTTATAGAAGGAATATATAAAATTAGCCGCAATGTTTTAAATGTTTTATATATATATACATACACACACACAATATATTTTATTATTAATCAGGCAGTGGTGAAATGTGGCAAGATATTTGTGTACCCAAGAATTATTTCTGGTAAAGATAAATGGTACACTATAATGGCATTTTTATTTTAATTTTGAATGGTAAGAAACTATTCCTGATCGGTATGTGATCTGCTCACTGCATAATTATCAGTGGGCTCCACTGACTTGCATGGTTGCAGAGTTTTCAAAAGGGGTCTGGAGAGACCCTCTTGGAAATGTGTTTATTTCTTTAAAGGACGCGGGCATCTGAGGCAAAATCTGACGCTTGTGACCCCTCTCCAAAGCTGTCACAGAGCGTCCTGGGGTGGGTTTTCAGTGTTTCTGAATGCCTTGCTATCGAAGCATTTCAGCGACACCATTTGAGCTCTTAAATCAGATGTCCGCTGCCATATAGTGTGTTTGGCGGACTTTGACGTCTGGGGGAGGGGCCCCTGAGGACGATCTCTGCGTTTCTGAATGCCTCGACATCGAGAAATTACAGCAACACTGTATAAGCAAAGATTGCTTTCTAAGCTTTTTTAATGCCAGGATAAGTGGGCTGCTAGTTCTGTATCCTTTGATCTAAAAGGTAAAAATAGCTCCTTACATTTAAACGACCTTCGAATAAGCTATAGTGAATACAAAGCAAAAACACACAGTTATACTAATAGCTATAAAAATACTACATAATCAATTGACACACTTGTAACGAAGAGTCAACATACCAAAAAAAAATCTAAGTATTTTTTTATGGTTGCTAACTGCTTATATTCTTAAAAAGTTGTATACAAAGTACATTACCAAGCTTGAAGGGCACAGATTGGATCAATCTCTGTAACATGGACAACAGCGCCCAGGGCCCTCAGAGCAGCACAGCATCCCTTTCCAACCTGAATAAGGAGAGCCACACAGTCAAATCACTGATTTTCACAGCGTAAACACAGACTTTCAGAACACTAAGCACTGTGCCAAGTGGTCTTATAAGGTTAAGCCATCTTTACTAGATATATTAATTAACATTTAAAAAAGAAAAGAAGGTTCTTACTTCTCCATATCCGCACACCACAACCTGCTTGCCGCCAAACATAACATCTGTGCTTCTCTTAAGCCTGTGTAAAAAAATGAAACATTTGTGCCTCATTCTAATAGCTACTGCCTACTTAACAAGCTTGTAACCTACCAGAAACCACACAATGTAGTGTTTTAGATGCCAAAAGGTGGGCTATCACATCATCTCACCCATCTAATATGGATTCCCGACAGCAGTACAGATTATCAAATTTCTGTTTGGTGACAGAATCATTCACATTCATGGCAGGAACACACAGCTTGCCGGCCTTGGATAGTTGATAAAGTCTAATTCACAAGAGAAACAAATTAAATTTACTAAATTAAGAGTAGTTCCTAACAGTTCTCAAGATTGTAAGCTTGCAGACAGGGCCCTCTTCACCTAATGTATTAGTTTGTCAATGCTAGTCTTGCCCTTGAATGTATGTATTGTATGAAGCAATATAAATAAAAGATAACAAAAAGCCACCTGACTGATTCTCATACTAAAATGCATATAATCCTTAAACCTCAAATAAGTTCCAAAAAGAGCATTACATCCAGGAAGCCCATACTTCGTGAAACCCAAAAACTCAAAAGGCATTGCGTTTCTTAACCACAATCATTTGCCTGTAATTTTGCCCTAGTATCTGTAATAATATTAATTCCATGACTAACAGAACAATTAAATAGCCCAATACAGGATTATAAACCCCAGATATAAAAATAACCAGTTGAGGTCCTAAACAGGCAAGTTATGCCACACAAGATAGGTTACCAAGTCCTCGGTTAGTATTAGGTCAAGCGAGGGTTTAGAGAGATGGAAATTGTCATATACTGAACAGCCAAAATGAACTTAGAACAGATATTAATGTAGACACGGGTAAGTTATAAGTAAATATAGGATAGAGTACATGACACTGGTAAATTTATGTTATTTTATTATCTTGGTGTCATGGCTGTACTGTTGGAATACCTTCTCACCTGTGGACTCCAGTCACACTTTCCTCTACAACTCCACGGATGTTTTTGTAAACATGTGGATACTTCTTATAGACCCAATGAGTTAAGTCCCCTCCATCATCTAGGATCTACGATACAAAATTACATTTATCTTTATGACCAAAGAACTAATAAAGGTTTTGGAGAACTCTGAATTACTAATTACCATATTTGCCTGCCATCCACCACTGGCATTCACACAACGGTCGATACACCACCAGAAATCATCTTCTGACTCTCCTTTCCAGGAAAAGACGGCAACGCCTATAACAAAAAATAGGATTTCTGCTCAAGGAATCTGAAAAAAAGTTAATTTAATGGTAAAGTAGGTAAGAGAAATTGGGCAAAAATAAATAAATAAAAGAAGCATCTACTGGAAACAGAACAGTATCAAACATGTGCCCTGCAGGCTTTTTAAACATCCTACTCTGGCACCCAGGCACTCAGTTGCTGGATCGGCTGCACAGCAATCCTGCCTGTCTGGAGAATGAGGTGCTGTGTGCCAGGATTAAACATGGGACCTCTGCTGGCATGCAGTATGTGGATCGTAGATGCTCCTCTGCTATAAAAGAGGGGATCCAACTGCTGGAAGAGGTAACGAAGCCTGGATAGGTATGAGTGCCTGAGGGTTGTGTGATTGTGAGCACTGTGAGTATCTGAGTAAGCTCGGTCATCTTTGTGGTAGAATATCTGTATCGTGTGGAAATAAATAATGCACAGGAGTTAAGTTGAAATGAATGTGTGTGCACCGCTTATGTAGGCATTATAAAGAGAGAAGAATATTTAAGTATAAAGCATATTTAGAGATTCAGTGCAGATACCAGACTCCGCCAATGCAGCAGCCACCTCATTCTGCGTTGAGTAGATGTTACAAGCGCACCAGCGGCACTGTGCGCCAAGTGCACAGAGTGTCTCAATCAGAACCTGTAAGTATATGAAAATGAGTAAAAAGTCAAATACAACGTTAAAAAACGAGTAAGAAGTACTCATCAGCTACAGAAGGACTTTCTCAAAACATGCCCATACATATAACAGGCACGTATACTGATTGCAATTATTACAATTTTGCTATCATGCCATATCATCTTTTGTCAAAGCTAAAAGGTTTGTTGAATTAAGTAATGAGTTTAACAGGCTAGATTTACTAAATGTAGAGAATAATTTACGCATTTCTATTGTCAAGGGATTTACTGCTCCGGCGCTGGACAGCATAAATACATTGTAATGCAAAGTAAAATTCACTGTAGTAAATGTCCGCTTATGCATAGGTCTCCCTAAAACCGCAGAACTCTTTGAAACAATATTACTGTTAATCACTCCAACCATAAATACATTTGGTTTTAAATCTTTAAAGACAGTTTACCCATGCAATATTTATTATATAAATATATTTACTTGATATAATTAAGGTGGATTCATTTTAACGCCGGACCAAGGAATATACCGTACTACTTATACTTATATGTTATCGTATGTCAACATACAAACACAAGCTACAGAACATGAGGAGAAGCGGGGTTTTCATGTTTTGTATTTCAAAGCAGTTTTAAAAGAACATGTTTCTTGTACAAATAATTAGGTATGATTATTCTAACATTACAGGGACTGATTTACGGAAACTGAAAAAACACCAACACACTTACAACAAACATACATAACACCACTGCGGGTGTGTTTATTAAATTACAGATTTGGTCCATAACTTCACCTAACAACTCATCCTGTATCAGTAGTTTAAAACCATTTCTTAAAACAATGCTGCCAGCTCCTCCAACCTTCCAAAAGGAAACCGGTAACACGAACCAGGCAGACCAGAAATTAACTGCAACATGCAGCTCTCAGTTGACAGTATACTTAATATTTCGGTAGTCACACTCCGGAGAGATTCAGAAAAATTTATCAGTAAAATTGTGGGTATTTTGTGGACCATTATTCCAGCAGCTAACTTGATGTCAGTTCACCACTTAGTGAGTAGACCCTATAGAGCACAACCACCACAAACAATAACTTTAGATCTTTTGCACTAACCCCGGTCTGTGCTGTAATGTGCGTGCAACCCACTATCTTCGCTCCTGATAGAGGTTTCTCCCCATGTGCTCGCTTCCTCAGGGAAATCAGAGATGTCATTTCTGGAAATGTCACAAGGGAGAAACGGCTTACTCAGGATACAGACACCCGAGCATTTTCTGGCTATCAATCTCCATAACAAACAGTATTGAGACTTGCTTTAAAAAACAACAAAAAAAAACTGATCACCTTGTTCTGCAATCTCAATCTCCCTTCGGCCAAACTCAGCCTGCTTGATGTTCTTGACACAGAAGTCTGTGCTGCCTTTAGAGGTGGTTTGTTGTTTGTCTCTTGGAGAAATCTCATCATCTGAACTGTCTGTATAAGAAGCCACTAAACATAAAAGAAATACACACACTCTAGATTGTAAAAAAATATAAATAAATAAAAGAGCTACAAAAGGGTACGACAGACAGGAATGTAGTATGCGATAATGATGATTAGTTGCCGACTAGGTCCCTAGTTTTTGTTGATTTGCAATTATTTTGATGAATGTCCAACCTCTCGGTGAAGTACGATTCACACAATATTCATCTACTGTTTGTCTATACTTGATTAAGATTAAAAAAACAAAAAAGTTAACACATTGAACAAATTCAATTGCATTATGAAGCTGGTACAGCAGGCCTTCATATACATAAAGTGGTGATACCACATCCTCTTGAGCAATATTTTAATTATAGTGCATATACTGTTTATATATACTAGTGATTAACCGCAAATGTTCCATGTTGTGACTAGTGCCAGATTGTAGTGATTTATAATGAGAATGGTTCATTTTATCTAAATAACTACTACTTCCACCATCCTAATGCTTTTAGTCTCCTCTACATCACCAATGCCAAGCTTAAACTTGATTCTCGACTTACCAGAGCTGTAGCTGTCTGTTGATGATTGTGAAATAGAGCGTGATAGAGACCTACGCCCAGTTTTGGTGGGAAACTTGCTAAACTCCTGCATATCATCTGCGAATTGGATCTGCTTCAGAGCCAGAGAAACAAGTATGTGAGAATCACTAACCGCAAGAAAAATGCCATAAAATTAGAATATTTTAGTCATGATATTAATTTTTAATCTTCCACTTTACAATATTTAACCCCTTAATGACAAAGCCCCTACTTGTACGGGCTCAAAATGCATTGTTTTCAATGGGTTTAGGGA
>VKOC01004226.1:0-29301 GCA_009364415.1 Spea multiplicata
GTTGCAATTTGTTTTTTTCACTTAGAAAAAAAAATTAATGTGCTTGTAACTCCATTCCCCATTTAATGTGCGTGCAAGGTGACACTTTATTGCACATAACTTACTGTATGTGATATGTGACTATATCTATTGACAATTTATTGCTTTTCTAGTGCTGTATAATGTTACAACTAGATGGATATATGGCTAATGATCAGTAAAGCTTTATCTTTACCAGGTTTATTTACTGCTAAATGTTTTAAAAGTCGGTTTAAATGTACTAGCAAACACTGCATTTACGTGGAAGTTATGTTGGGGTTATTTTCAGGAGCAGATTTCTAGGGGCCTAAACAAAAAGCAGCGTATTATTCTTAAGGCAAGGGAGCTGTTTAATAATAGAATAGAATAGAATAATAGAATTTTTTTAAATCAGTAACTTTTTTTTTCCTTCGTTTCCTTTTTCAGCACGGGAGAAACATCATTTCTCACTCTCATCCCTGCGATCCCCCCTGCACCAATCACACTGTGATCTCTATGCAGGTCTTCCACAGACTTGCATAGTGATCACAGTGTATGTGCCTCTTGTGCCAGCAGGGTCAGCGTTTAAAAATGTAACAGTTTTCCGGGTTTTGTGCCAGAAGCTGTTACATGAGATCGGCCACAGAAAGCCAGCGATGCTGGCTTCTGCTGTCAGGGGGGAGTCCAGGTAGTCAAAGCTGACAGCCTGATCTCCCGTGTAACAGCAGGGATGTGTCCCTGCCACTGCAAAAAGGGCAAGACGTACCGGTACGTCCATACGGGATTCTTAGGATGGGTTTTTTGGACGCACCGGTATGTCCATAGGGGACTGAATGGGTTAGATAAAAAATACTTTATTATTAGTCACATTTGCATAGGTCTGTCCCCACAAATCTCCCTTATAGGGATCTTAAGGAAGGTGCATTATGAATTAAAGGGGACCTTAAAATGGCTATTGGTTTTCCAAATGTCTGTTTGTATGTCACATATGCTGACTAATTCGTAATAAATAAATTAGGTATTTCAATACATACATTTTTTAAATAAGTGCAGGGTTTCATCCCTTCTAGCCAGCAAAAATGCAGGGGCTCAAAACTTAAAACACGGCTTTAACCCCCCTCTCCCCCTCAGGTAACATGTTTTTTTAATAACAGTTTAGATAGAAGATCCAGCTCCACAAATAAGGGTTAAAAATTCAAACTTTAATTAGACCAGTTAAAACATGATAGACAAAAAAAGAGAAAAAAAAGAGAGATGTGCTCAAGTGATTGAGAAAAAATACGCCAACGCGTTTCAAACCTTTACGGTTCTTAATCATGGCTTAAAAGTATGTTGCTGCTACTGCACCTTATATAAAAATGGCTCTGTTTAGAGATTGATCTATGTACACGCCCCCTCGTTAACCCATAATTATTCAACACAGGGAGTGGGTGCAATTAATACAAACCAAATCAAGGGAGCGGGTGCAATTGATACAAATCAAAAGCAAATCAAGGGAGCGGGTGCAATTGATATAAATCATGGTACACATGGAAATTCTACACCAGATGATAATTCCAGTACGTATAGCAAATGACACAAAATCAACTTAATAATAATAATATTATGTATAAAGCTTAATAAATATATGCTAGGTCATTTCTATAATTCATGCCCACAGGAAATCTCGTGTCAAGGCATAAAATCCAAAAAGCTTCCCTTAGGCGAAGAGCACGGGACCAATCACCTCCCCTTTTAGGGGGGGTGGACGCGTTCTATGCCTATTACCTCTAAATTTGTTGTGTTACCATTATGTATTTCACTGAAATGTTTGGATAAACCAGGCATGGATCGTAACGAAGAAAGAGCTGTACCTAAATCATGTATGTGTTCATATATACGTCTTTTAAACTTTCGGGTAGTGCACCCGACATATTGTACATTACATGAAGTACATGTTGCTAAATATATGACATGCGTTGTATCACAATTGATGAAAGTTTTTATAGAGTAGCTTTTGCGATTACTTTGTGACCTAAACAAATTAGTTTTCTTGATGTAACTACACAAGTTGCACCTGGGTTTAGAGCATTTGTAACATCCTTTAAGATGTAACCAACTACGTACATTATCACTGGTTGAAAGGTCACTAGGAGACAATTGATCACGTAGTGTACAGCCTCTTTTCGCTACTACTTTAACACCATTTCTGAGAATCTCACTGAGGATATCATTTTCATAAAGCACCGGTAAATGCCTGATTAAAATATCCTTTATGTGTGTGAACTCAGTGCTATATGCTGTGGAAAATGTAATATGCTTTGGATCATAATTAGCGTGTTTTTTGGGCTTGTGGGATGAAGCATCTGAATCTATGGTGAATAATAAATCACTACGTTTTTTTGAGCTTACAATATTTTGGGCTCTATTTAAGACAGTATTAGAGTAACCTCTTCTTCTGAGTCTATTGGTAATATCATTACGTGTGATGTCATAACTTAATTCATTGGAAGAGGCTCTTTTTGCACGAATATATTCACCTACAGGGAGATTACGAATTACATGTCGAGGATGGCAACTGGAAGCATGTAATGTGCTGTTCCCAGACGTGGGTTTACGGAACAAAGACGTGACCACCTTGGCTCCAACCACGTCACCGGTTAAACAAACATCTAGAAAATTAATGGTATTACCACCCCATTCTAATGTAAATTTGAGATTTAATTCATTAGAATTAATATGATGTAAAAAATGATCTGCCTCAAAACGTGGCCCTGTCCATATTAAGAGGAGGTCATCCATATATCGGCCATACCAGCTAATCCAAGATGTAAACGGATTTGTGGCTGCATAAAGATGACTCTCCTCCCAGTAGGCCATGTAGAGATTCGCCAAAGTGGGGGAAAACTTTGCACCCATAGGACAACCAGTAACTTGAAAATAAAAATTGCTGTCAAACCTAAAGAAATTATGTTCTAACAAAAATCGTAGAACATCCAAAACATATGATTGTAAAAAAGTACTGTATGTGCTGTATTTTTTTAAATGAAAATTAACTGCAACCACAGCCTGTTTATGGGGAATGCAAGAATAAAGTGAGACAACATCACATGACATCCATGAACAGCCATCTGACCATGGCATAACATCCATAGCTGTTAATAAGGATTTAGTATCTCGTATATAGCCCATAGTACGAATAACTAGAGGTTGAAGCATTTCATCCATCCATGCGCCCAGTCTCTCATGTACTGACCCTATCCCCGCCACAATAGGGTGAAGGGGAGGGGGGAAAACATTTTTGTGAATCTTAGGCAGCGCATGAAAAACAGGGCAAACCGGAAAATCAGGGCACAGGAACTCCTGTTGTTGAGTAGAGAGAATATTCAGGGAGACCCCCTCAGACACTATGTCTGCTTAACTTCTGCTTAATTAGCTCAGTAGGGTCGTGAGATATTGGTTTATATGTAGATGTGTCCCGCAAGATATCAAGAACAAGTTGCTTGTATAATGCCCTGTCCATGATAACTGTAGCTCCTCCTTTGTCAGCTCCACGAATAATCAAATAGGGATTAGTTTTAAGTTCCTGAATTGCCAAATGTTGTGATTTGGTAAGATTTTTAATTGAGTTTTTTCTACTGGCGTCTAATTGCTTTAGATCCTGTTCCACCTTATACTGGAATGTGTCCATCGACGTAGTGCGGGAATTTATAGGATAAAAGAATGGATTAGAAGCTTTGAATCTGTCTTTAGTATCTTCAATAAATAAATCCATTTCTGGATATTGATCAGACTGTAGATCTATAAGGCTGAGTAATGACACATTATCCACAAATGAAGAATGTAATGGAAGTTGACTAGATCCCACAATATTGATTTCACTTTGGATTGTTTTAGTAGGATCTGCAGTGTTAATGTGACTCAGAGAATTCTCAGTGAAAAAATGTTTTTTAATTGTCAGCGATCTAACAAATCGGTTAACATCCTGTAGGGTATTGTATAAGTTGAAGGATCCATCCGGAACAAAATTTAACCCCTTTCTCAAGTCCTCCACTTGCTCATGCGTTAATATGTTAGCAGATAAATTGATAACAGATAGATCATTTATTTGTGTTGATACTGTTGGTATCGAGTGCGTCTGGTTCGACCACTTTCTATGTTTGCGTCCTGCCCGATGCCCCCTGCGTTTTGTTCTGGCTGTTGATGTTGCGTATATTTTTTCTTTTGTGGTTTTTTGGTAGGGCCCATCTCGTTTTTTGCAGCTCCTTGATGGTCATATTGCTGCATGGTGTTGGATTTATGGCTGCGATCAGTGGTATCATCCTCTGATGCATCTGTGCAATAATCAGTTGTATCGGCATCTGAAGAACTAAAATTAATTGATTTTTTGATGGAACTGGAGCTATCTAGATTGATTTTTTTGAGAATCGACCTTGGTCGTTTGCTTCTGTAACTCCTCTGCCATGTGTAAACTGAATTAGTCGCATAGTCCTTTAAATCTCTGTTAAATTTGTTTTTTTTACCTGTTGTAATAATTTCCTCCAGATTTTCAAGATGTTTCCCCCACTTTGGCGAATCTCTACATGGCCTACTGGGAGGAGAGTCATCTTTATGCAGCCACAAATCCGTTTACATCTTGGATTAGCTGGTATGGCCGATATATGGATGACCTCCTCTTAATATGGACAGGGCCACGTTTTGAGGCAGATCATTTTTTACATCATATTAATTCTAATGAATTAAATCTCAAATTTACATTAGAATGGGGTGGTAATACCATTAATTTTCTAGATGTTTGTTTAACCGGTGACGTGGTTGGAGCCAAGGTGGTCACGTCTTTGTTCCGTAAACCCACATCTGGGAACAGCACATTACCTGCTTCCAGTTGCCATCCTCGACATGTAATTCGTAATCTCCCTGTAGGTGAATATATTCGTGCAAAAAGAGCCTCTTCCAATAAATTAAATTATGACATCACACGTAATGATATTACCAATAGACTCAGAAGAAGAGGTTACTCTAATACTATCTTAAATAGAGCCCAAAATATTGTAAGCTCAAAAAAACGTAGTGATTTATTATTCACCATAGATTCAGATGTTTCATCCCACAAGCCCAAAAAACACGCTAATTATGATCCAAAGCATATTACATTTTCCACAGCATATAGCACTGAGTTCACACACATAAAGGATATTTTAATCAGGCATTTACCGGTGCTTTATGAAAATGATATCCTCAGTGAGATTCTCAGAAATGGTGTTAAAGTAGTAGCGAAAAGAGGCTGTACACTACGTGATCAATTGTCTCCTAGTGACTTTTCAACCAGTGATAATGTACGTAGTTGGTTACATCTTAAAGGATGTTACAAATGCTCTAAACCCAGGTGCAACTTGTGTAGTTACATCAAGAAAACTAATTTGTTTAGGTCACTAAGTAATCGCAAAAGCTACTCTATAAAAACTTTCATTAATTGTGATACAACGCATGTCATATATTTAGCAACATGTACTTCATGTAATGTACAATATGTTGGGTGCACTACCCGAAAGTTTAAAAGACGTATATATGAACACATACATGATTTAGGTACAGCTCTTTCTTCGTTACGATCCATGCCTGGTTTATCCAAACATTTCAGTGAAATACATAATGGTAACACAACAAATTTAGAGGTAATAGGCATAGAACGCGTTCACCCCCCTAAAAGGGGAGGTGATTGGTCCCGTGCTCTTCGCCTAAGGGAAGCTTTTTGGATTTTATGCCTTGACACGAGATTTCCTGTGGGCATGAATTATAGAAATGACCTAGCATATATTTATTAAGCTTTATACATAATATTATTATTATTAAGTTGATTTTGTGTCATTTGCTATACGTACTGGAATTATCATCTGGTGTAGAATTTCCATGTGTACCATGATTTATATCAATTGCACCCGCTCCCTTGATTTGCTTTTGATTTGTATCAATTGCACCCGCTCCCTTGATTTGGTTTGTATTAATTGCACCCACTCCCTGTGTTGAATAATTATGGGTTAACGAGGGGGCGTGTACATAGATCAATCTCTAAACAGAGCCATTTTTATATAAGGTGCAGTAGCAGCAACATACTTTTAAGCCATGATTAAGAACCGTAAAGGTTTGAAACGCGTTGGCGTATTTTTTCTCAATCACTTGAGCACATCTCTCTTTTTTTTCTCTTTTTTTGTCTATCATGTTTTAACTGGTCTAATTAAAGTTTGAATTTTTAACCCTTATTTGTGGAGCTGGATCTTCTATCTAAACTGTTATTTGGATTAACCGAGGATATGGCTCGGCCTTCTATCCCGTGCTCCCTGCAATTTGAAGCGTCTCTGCAAAACATCTAAATGGTGAGCTGGAGTTATCTTTGTTTCTCGTAACATGTTTTTTTGCCAATATCTGTTACTAATTATTACTACTAATTTACTCATTTTTTTCACTAAAGTCATGGTGTCACGTTTACGTGACTTGTGCAAGGTGTGATGATGAGCCACCCCTGAAGCTGGCAGTGTTTGTGGCGCGTCGGACATTTCTGCTCCTCCTATTCGTAAAGGTCTGTAAAAGGATTCGATCTTCCCCAGGGACCTCCTGAGACTCAGATTCAGAGGCATTGCCAGTGTCCCCAAAAACATAAAATAAACAAATAGTGACAAAACAATTTAATCTATACTCAGCAGTGCAAAAAAACATGTATAATATAAATAAGTAGCAAGGTAAGGTCCCGGATTTAAGGTTAGCAAAGTTACCGAAGGCTGGGCAAAAAAAGTGATGGTATAGAATGTATCTTTTACCTTTCATGCATGACATTTAAACAAACAAATTTGATGGTTATCTTCACTTGGGAGTATCCCATTTCACACATTTTCCAAAAAATGGAAGGAAATCACTCTCTGCAACTCCGCTTGAAATTAACATTAGCTGATCAGACTTATTTAGTATGATCTAGTATGGCTATAAATCTTTTCATTTGATAAAAAAAAATCCAGAATGATTACAAGAAGTTCTTTCAAGAGCCAAAACCCACGTCAATGTGAAGTAGTCCCATTAATGTCCACAGTAATTGAGGACCCTGCAGGTAGTGCTTCCCTTATGTAACATATCTAAGGTTGATATATGATACAAAATGTTCATAATCTTGCATAATTTAAGGTATTTTTTTTTATTAATATTTTTTCAGTTACTCATTAAACGTTAAGAATTACACTTACATTTCTCTGGGTGATATCACGGCTTAATGAATAACCTATCTGACAGTGATGGAAAACAGACATCAAGTTGATGTAGCAAGGAAAAAGATAATACATAATTTGCTGCAGAAGTACTGTAAAAGCAATGGGTAACGGACAGCGTGAAGGATGAAGGATACAGAAGAATAGGGACAGTTGAATTTTTCAACACTCTCAGGAGAATTTATTAGAAACCATCAGATCTAAGCATGGCAGGAAAATACAGGATTGAAACCAGGTAAGAATGTAAAGCTTCTAGTTTTAATATATACATTACTAACCACACTGTGGTTTAATAGGTTTGGAACGGAATCTGAACTTTGGAGATACTTTGCCACAAAATAACTGTTCCCACCTCCGAGGATTTTTCTGAATAATTAATTGTTTAATTGCCACTTCTGTGAGCTTTGGGTAATTTGGATTTAAATGTAGCCCTAGACTTGTCACTTCGCACTTTTATTTGTAAATACCTAGGAAAATGTCTATGATCGATACCGTTATTCTGAAACAGAAAAAAATATTTGATCCACTGCTAATTTTGTATGTTTGCCCTCCGACAAATACTTATTTCACTGAGTAAAATGCAAATCTATTTATAAATGTATTACTTGAAATGTGTTAAACCTACCATTAAAATTATAGACCGATAATGTCTTTGTCAGTGGGCAAACGTATAAAATCAGCAGGGGATCAAATCATAGGACATACAACTAAGGTCCTGGAGACTCAAATATTCACTCCCTGGGAAATATTACCTGGTATGTTGTCATTAATTGCTTTGTCCTTGCCATTCAAAGTCATTTGACTTTACCTATACATGCAACTGAATTAATCACTTCATGAGAACTGTGTTTGTGAGACCGTAAACACACATTATATGAGCAATCAGTTCAACACCACCCAAGATGTTGATCTATTGGAGAAACGTGTGAACCTTCTGGGGATATAGTTGACTTAGGAACAAAAGCTGTTTCAAAACCTATTCCAAGTTCACTCGCCCCGAATTCTATAAAGGAGCGAAAACACTGAGATTATTGCCAAGTTGCATGGGCAATCAGTAATTCATTGTAAAGCTGATTACATACGTGTTTCAATTAAGTCTATTATTTAAAACAATTCATGGAAAAAGTTCTCAATGTCCCAGGAGTTGGTTGTCAAAGATCATGACTATCCATGGCAGAAACAAATGGCATACCACTCCATGATATTCTTCTTGCAGTTCATCATACATTAGTCAGTTTGGTGGGGAGAATGTGGTTAATGGAAAACAGATTTTACTGGCTCTGGGTGAAGGTGTTCTGGCTGAAGGTGTTCGGAGAAGCATCAACATTCATGTTTATGAGGCACCATCAAAGAACTGGAGAGAACCCAGTAATTGCAGGGACACTTGCAGGCTCAAAATGATGTCAATTAAAGGAACAGTCCAGTCAACTATTTTGTCAGGAACTTAACACAATGCTCTAAATCATATCAGTGCTCTTGATTTTCTTCAGTGTGTTCAGTTAACGAATGTCCCTAAACCCATTGAACACAATGCATTTTGAACCCGTACATGTACGGGCTTTGTCATTAAGGGGTTAAAACAACGGATTGCAAAGACTACTTGGGCCTATATGACCCAAAGGGACATTCCAGCCTCTTGGAAAAAAATAATATACATTAAAGTACTTTAATAAGCATTATTTAAACCTGCCCAAAATGCTTACATTAGGGAGAAACCCCTCTGTGCTATATCAGTTTGCTTTAGTAATTAATTAAAGTCAATGGGAGCACTTTCTGCGCATTGTGCACAGAGGGTCTTGTTTGCCCCCTTTGCGCTCACCATGCCAGTACTGTCTGTGTGCGGTGGCGAAAGGGGCGAATGCATATGGGGGGGATTCTGCAGAATCCTCCCATGCATTTACAATGGGGATCGCAACAAAGGGACCACTCTGCTATCATATATATTAAAAGTACATATGATGGCCAGAGCATCAGTTTAAGCAATAAGACTATTTAAAAAAGGCTTTTATTGGTTCTTATGCTGCATGCACCGTTTACTTATATTAATCATTTACTCTAATTTTGTGTAAAAGTGAAATACATCTTGTTTAGTGACTTTCCTGTTACATTACTTACTTTACAGAAAAGTGCGACATCTGAAACAACTTTGTACGGCCCTCTTTGCTGCTGGGATACTGCTCATCACAGTGCAATTTCTGAATATAAGCAAACAAAACAGGTGAGTAATCTAAAACAACATAGTCCTATTTTGGTATAAGGAGTCAGCGTGAGCCCACCTTGACAGACCTTATTCGTCTCATGCACTCAATGGCTACAGCAAGATATCCATACACGCAAGCAAGCGGGTATTTAGGGTACAAAGTTTTGCTACTGTAGGTCTTCTGGATTACAGATGCAGGTTTCTGAATACTCCAGTAAATGCAATCTTTTCATAAGCATGTACAGAACAGCAAGGTTTTTCAACAGGGTGATGGCAAGGCCACTACCTATATCCATTTGGGGACAACAAGGGACGCCGCTAATTCAGGGACATAGTATCATTCCCTGCAACCAAGCTGCAGAATTATTTGTGCAGCTTATAGGTCATGGGATTCCCGCAAACAGGCGGAGGAACCTGGATATTGTTATTTGTGCTAGCAAGAAAACCAGAAGAGATGGTATAGGGTTGGTTTAGGTTTGGTATAGGTTGGGGTTCCCTCAAGTGTAGTTACAATTGTAACCACATATAATGGCAATAACATCTACCTGTAAGGATAATCAAAATATAATGTAGTTTTTTTGTCATGCACTGCAGATTATCAGTCTTTGGACTATAGCACCTATGATCACCAGAAATCCAGAAAATGTCATCAAATAAAGAATGGGATCTCACTCAGTGAAGCTGGGTTTACCTGACTTGTTAGCAGTTAAGTTTTTATTGACTTAAGAGGTTCCCCTCTATAAATAAACTGAAGTTAGGCCAGTTACAGAAAACAATGCCAGTGCCCCCCTGTGAGACTTACAGTGGGGTCCTCAAGCTCCTCCTACACAGATAGACACAGTAACACACACACACACATATACTAATATAACGACTGAGATACTTTACTCCTGCCAACTCAGTAATACTCCCATCTCCCCCACCTAGGCTCCCACATAGTATAGTAACTAACCTGTTAGGCCTTAGGGGAATATTTGATGCTGTATTATCTGGCAGTGGAACTTTTAAGTGTTCATCTTTTACTAAGGTCCTGGTGATGGTCAGTTGGGTCCATAGGTTCTGGAGTAGTTACAGGCGTTGCTACCTCTCAGGGGAGACACTAACGGTGATGAACCTAACATTCGCTTTGTCCAGATCAGAATGGAAACATCTGCAGACTTGCAGCTGTTGCCACTGGACCAGAAGGATGGGCCAAGAGACCATTCCCTGCATGGATGACGATAAGAACGAGTCAAAGGCAAAGCACATTCTTGCAACATGGCACTATTAAGATGACAGAAATTTTCCAAGAGAACCTCAGGCTGTTCGAGGGTCTCCCATCCTGTGCATCTTCTTTCTCCTTTTTAAGTTCAAGAAGATCATCATTGCTGAGGGGCTCGGTATTGTTGTCCTAGCTTTAGGCTTCCACATCCGGAACAAAGCAGGTTTAAAAATAATATTCAAAAAGGGCTGCAGTCACCCATACTTTTCAGTTTTTCAAAGCTCTTGGGTAGCTTTCTGCAACCGCAGTACCTGCTGCAGCTGCCTCCTTTTGTACTTTAAAGTTATGTAGGTTAGACCTCTTCTTGAACCTATCAAACGGTTTGCAGGAACATGGAATTTAGTCAATTTTTTCTATCCAAAGTATTAAAAGTCTCTCCATGTCTTCAACATGTGTTGTTGTGTTAACTTGACCTTGGTATCGTCAACGACGGCCCCATTCCCAATGAGACAATAGACACCATGTTAATTAAAACTTTTATTTATTCGACTTTGGATACATTTGGCCACTAATTATTTGGTCAATAATTACATGAAAATTTCTCCCAACCGTGACACTCGTAACGTAATCATAAATCACAATTAACCATACATTAATCCCGCCTTTGGCTAACAGCCAAGCGTATTATTTATTTGTATACGTATACGGCTGGTAAGGACGTAACCATTCCAAGTCACCTGTAGAGGCTGCCGGCGTCCAAAGCCCAGCAGCCACCTGTCAATGCATCACCTGAGCAATGCGCCCAGGGAGTGTTCTGCATTTCGCCCTTAGGCTTGTGCATCACGAGTTCAACCGTACCTTAGAAAGTTGCCTCAAGCACCGTCCCAGCCAACCACGTATTAACAAAAAACCCATAACGTAAAATACACTAACCGCCATACTGGATGATAAATTATCAAATCAGAAGAGGGAAGGGAGGGTGGGAATTTCGCCTTCTTTAAAACCAACAAGCCTGATTGTGAATAACTCACCCAAATATATTGCCTAAATTCAGCCTAAAGCCCTCCCCTTCTTCCTGTCACTTATATTCAGAATGGGGGGCAAAAGTTCATCTGAAAGTCAAGGAGTCACACAGGATGGTTGTAAGTAACAAAACGTTTAACCCTTTGCTGGGTCATGGGGTGCTCCTTGTTCCTCATCCGGTCGTGGTGCCCCTACACCGATGTACTTGCTTCGGGTACTTGGTCTGGTGTCCTGAGTAAAGCCTTGTGCTCAGCCTATATCAGTTTAAAAAACACCTTCATCGTGCAATCTGCAATCCTTGGTGCCCCGCCATTTCACGCCAGGTTATGTCCGATCCTCCAATCATGTAACTGAATGCAATGCCATTTTACCTTAAGGTGAACTTCCCCCAAAATCGCAGCACTTTTGGTGATATCCTCTAACCTGATTCCAACGGAAATTGGTATGGATCTCAACTGGGGCACAGTGGCAGTACTCTGGGATCCATATACCCTGGTTTGCATTTCTCCAGGTCCAAAGCTTCATACCGCAACAAATTAAACATTTCACACCATCAGACTAGGACGATCCACTGTTCACCTGAGATCTAACCTCCATATGTGCCTTAGGGCCAGCTATATTTAGAAAGCTATGAAACACACTATACACTATGAACGCCACAAACAGGGATGATGCATTGGTTGACCCATTTCCCACAACTGGAGTGTACTGACATCATTTCGCCACACTGTAAGGTTATGAAAAAATAATATGAGTAAAACATAAATTAAAACTAAATAGATATAGCGAGATTTAGCTGAGCTTTTTATTTTTCAAAAAAAACTCACCAACCTTTAACAAGAGGAGACACCTGCTGAGGAGCTTTAATGTACTGTAGTCAAATGTTCATGAAAATACTTTGCTCCCAAATACAGTAGTTTACTGCAAAAAAAGAGAAAGAAAATAAACCCAGCAACTTAAGCATTAATCACCAACAGTCTCAGAAAAAATAAATTCCATTTTTGCCTAGCTTTCAATTTTAGGATTGAAAATGAAAAAAATATATATCAATCTTTGCGCAAACAAGTACACCAATCTCTGTGGAGATAAATGGAGCCATGCACGCTGCCAAAGGCCTGTGATCACGTGTCCGTTCATGCGAAGCAAGTGTTTGCAAACAGTCCAGCGATTGTGCAGTATGCCCATGCTCGCCAATGTTTGTAAAGTGAACAACCTAAAATACTGTGCTGTAGATCAAATAAAAATCTAACAATATGAGCAATATGTTACACAATATTATATACCAGCCTTTTCTTTCTAATGCTTCAACCTATTTTAATCCAAAAAATTCCATATGTTGCTTTCCAACACAGGAATATATCATATGTGGCTTTGTTAGGGAACTAATTAATTCATTATTCATGGGATATTTGAATGTTACCCAAGGAACTATGCAATGTTGGCCTCATTTGTTTTATGTCAACCTACAGTTTATGGAGTTAATAAAAGTTCTACATGCTTACAGTTCAGTATCTAATACTAAGGTATGCTCCTGCCTCCTGCTCCCCTAGTACATACAGATAAGTAGTAATTATGTTGCTGCACACTAAAGAGGTTTTTGTTTCTACCGTGCAGGTGCCATGTCAGTTCTATTTCAACTGATAGCCAGTCCATTCAACTCAACATGACAGCCCAAGACACTCAAGGGGAACACTTTGGTGTCACGCATAAAAGGGACATCAGCACAGAGCTACTATTATGCCTAAAGAACACGGATATATCAGATAAAACCCAAAAACCCTTGTGTAAGGAATTGCTGAAACAGATAGAAAAGTTAAAGCTTAAAGTGGACATCAGCAAGCGTAACAGTAGCAAGAATATAGAGAAAAAGAGAAGCTCATGCCAGCCGAAGACGAGCATCTTCTTCCTAAAAACGCACAAGACTGCAAGCAGCACAATTATGAACATACTCTTCAGATTTGGAGACTCTCGAAACCTGACATTCGCTTTTCCTTCTAAAAATGCAACACAGTTCTACTACCCTGGATTTTTTAGTGCTTCTCAGGTGGACAACTTCTCTGAGGGAAACAGCAATACATTCCATATCATGTGCCATCACATGAGGTTCCGGCTTACTGAGGTATCAGTCAATATGCACAATGGCTTGTTATGGTACAATGGTTCATTTATATAGTCAATTAAGAGACTGTATTGTTCATTTTAGTGCTGGGAGGTGTGTTGGGAAAACAAAGAAAGAACAATGTCAGAAAGTGTAATTGGGCTGACGTAATAACTGCTAGTTTACTATGTACAAATCTGCACAAAGGTCAAGGAGAATTAGACATGGATATTGAACCATAGATTTAAATATAGTGAGATTACTGGCAACTAAATAAGGTATCTAGATCTAAAATTCAGATTGAAAGGACTCAAAAGAGTCCTATATATACACAATGTTTATCTGCTTAGTTACTGTGGGTTTATGTAGACCAAGGGTGAAGCTATGCCCTTTTAGTACTGGTCTGTATAAGCTAGGATCCTCATAGTATTAAGTGAAGCCAGAGACGTCATCTTTGGCATTAATGTCCTTTTCCATACCAGATGACCAGTATAACTGGTTGGAGGTAGCAGGGCCACCATTAGAAATGTTGGGGCCCTTACAGAACAAATGGTCTGGGGCCCACTCCCCAGATCACCCCCTCATACAACACAATCATAATTTCCTTTTCTATACATGTTTTTAGAGGCAAAGCGATGGCACAAAATAGTTTGGGGGTAAAGATGGCACAGACAAGCTTGTTGGGGTGAAATGGTACAGACAAACTGAGGGCATATATGTCACAGACAAGCTGTTTGAGGATAATGATGGCACAAGTAATCTATTTGGAGACAAAGGTGGCATAAACAAGCTTTTTCGGGGCATGGCACGCTGTTTGTGCACAAGAATGGCACAGATAAGCTGTTAATGGCAAAGATGGGGCATGGATGGCACAGACACACTTTTTGGGGGTAAAGATGACACTAACCCACTGAATAATATATATATATATTATATATATTATATATATACATATATTAAGTAACAAGGTGCAGGGTGTTGTCAGGGCCGGCTGAAGATCTTAACGCCGCTGGGGCGAAGTTTAAAATGGCCGAAGTTTAAAACTTCGCGACGCCCCCCCCCTGTACTTTACCTTTAAGAGTCCTGCGGCGAGTCTCCCTGCTCTGCCACTGCCGGCTTGTAATGCTGAGCGCCGGAAATTGACGCCACTTCCGGCGCTCAGCATTACAAGCCGGCACCAAGACCGAACAGGGAGACTCGCCGCAGAGGAGAGAGAGAGAGGGGCGCCGAGCGGGTAAGAGAAAACCACTCGCGCCCCTCTCTCTCTCTTCCGCTTCAAAAAAAAACGCTTGGGGCGGCAAAGTGCCGCCCCTTCCAAAGTGCCGCCTGGGGCAATTGCCCCAGTCGACCCCATTGTAGGGCCGGCCCTGGGTGTTGTTGTGGAAGGGGTATACATTCCCCCTCGATTTTGCAGGGTTTTGTATGACATATAGGGCAGGCTGGTGCTCCACCCTGCAGTTTACATGCACCTGGACTGACACGGGATCCAGGCCAGGAGTTTAAGCTGACTTTAATGCACTGGTCAGCTGCAAGTAATTAGCTGCACTGACAGCAATAAAGCCTGACCTGTTGGACAGAGGGAAAAAGGAGAGAGTTTTGTTTGGAAGCAGCAGGGCTTGTTATGTGCAAAAGAGACCATCAAAAAGGTTGGTGAGCTTACGTTCTGTTTAGTTTAGACCCTGAGTAGTGAGGGATTTCTGTTAGTAAGTGCTCAGACGAGCTAGGCTTTTGTTTATATGGAATTTGTGTACTATGTAACTCTGTAAATTTCTGCATACGTGGACTACAAATAAATTGTGGTTGATTACCTCGCCGAGATGTGGCTGTAATACCCTAGAAGACCATGCTGTTTGGTACCCTGTGTGGGTGCAGGATCACAATATTATATATATATATATATATTATATATATATATATATATATATATAAACATATCTGCAGCACTGGTAAATCCCATGGTAAAAACACCTTAAATTTACTCACACCAAGTTGCCTACCTTGGAGGCTCATGGGTGCTTCCTTGGTGGCTCCTGTTACTATGTAGGGAGCTACTGATTTGTGCTCAGCACAGACCTGCTCCCAGTTCTCTGCTCATTGCCGTGTGTAGTGTTTGGGATATGACTTCGCACTTTTGATCTCCCTTTTTATTTTTTGGAAGGCTGTCACATAAGTTGTGTTTGGTCATTGCTGGGCACAGGGGTATCACTAGGGTGGTACTGGGGCTTAAACCTTCAGTCTCAACTTCATAGCGCCGAACAGAGATACTTTAGCCCCAGAGTCTCCATTCAGGGCTGTAGGCTGGTTGGTTGGATGATAGATCTCCCTCTAACCAGTTCCAGCCAAGCATCAACACCAATGGTGTACATGGGGGTGGGCGGTTCACCCTTGGTGCCACTCACCACATTACCCAGGAAGGCAGGAACAGAGCATAGTCAAGTAATGTGATGGGAATGACCTGTACCCCAACTCGGTACACTTGCCACTCTTCAACCGCCAGGCAGGACTAGCAACGGAGACAGCAAGAATCATAGCTCTTCGGGACCTCAACAGCACTGTAGTATACGGAAGTATAGCAATACAGTGCTTTACCGCCTTTAGCAGCACCAAGGCTTACCCCAATAACAAGACTCGCATTGAGGTAAAACAAGAACTCACTTTATTGAGAAAGCAATCACCACCAGCCTCCAAGAGCTTTTCCATAAGGTGGTGGTGAGCTACAACCAGCATGCATCATACCATATGTAAAACAATATGCAAATCATATGCACATTAGTTATAACAGCGCACAAAAGCACATGAACATAATCCTGCCATCAGAACCAAGAGTACTGGTCAGACAGACAGACAGACAGGCAGGAGGAAGGAAGGGTGAAACTGGGATCTAGAGAACTCCAGCTCTCTCACTGTTGCCACCCAGTACCCCTAATCAGATACAGGGTGTCCACTGTAACCTGCTGGAAGTATATAATACAATCCAGGGGTCCACCGTCTATCAAGGGAAATATAGCCTCCAGATGCCACCCAAGTTCCAAGTCATGGAGGCTTCCATGACATGTAACAAAAGGTCTCATGCGGGTGAAGTGAGCAATGAAGAACATCTACAGTTGAGCTGTAGGGAATGAGTGAGGAAAGGAGAGAGGGTAAGGGGGTAGGAGAGAAAGTGCGTTTGTGAGCATGCATGTATGTATGCATATGTAAGTGTGTGAGCATGGATGCGTAAATGTTTGTGTGTGAGCAGGGATCTGTAAATGTCTGTCTGTGATCGTATATGCGTGTTTGTGTATGAGCATATATGTGTAAGTGTTATGACCATGTATGTGTGTATATATATATATATATGTGCATGTGTCTGACGTGATTGTGCATATGTAAGAGTGTGTGTAAAAATGTGTGCCACTGAGTATGTAAGTTACGTGGGAGAGGCAGGGAAAAGATGGGGGGAAAGATGCCAAATATGATAAGGAATAAGAATAGAAATGAGGAGAAAGAAAGAAAGAGATAATGAAAGGAAGGAGATACCATCTGGTGTCCCTTGCCACTCCAGGGATCCTCCTCCAGCCATTTCCATTGACCGGTTCCGCTCCGCATCTTCTTCATACAGTGGCTGGCTGCATCCTTGCACGCAGCTGTGCCACACAGAAGATGACCATGGACATCACTCCTTTTGCGCCAAATCTGAATTTGGATCCTTTTCTCCTTCTCAGCCATATATACCTATGCTAGTGTATCTTGTCCTAGCATATTTATTACTATTGCTCCTGTTGGATCTGGCTGGACCTTGACTATTCTGTTTTATGGCTCCCTAGCCTCGGTTCTGATAACTCAAGTACTCTAAACTCCTTCCTGCATTTTCTTGTGGGGACACAGTGTCCTACTCTGCATCAGTGTGTCCTCTGGAATGCTGAGCGTGACACTTCTTATTTGCTTTGGCAAAAATGTTTTGACATTAGTTTAAACTTATGTTTTAATGCTGTGCATTTATTTTTTCTCCTACTTGTGGCGGCCACTCTTTTCATATATTACCCTGCTAAGCTTATCCTGTACAATAGCTGACCTTAAAATTTAAACCTTTTCCACCGTTTAGATGGAAATGGTGTTCCATCTGAACGTGTTCTCTCCAACCAGAACCACTGTTGGTATAATGGGTGCAAGTGCCCACTGGTGTTTTCTACTACCATTTTCTGTTATGCATGTTGGTCCTTGATCTTAAAATTCGGTGTTGTGTACAGTAATATAGTTTTGGATTGAGAACCTGAAAATTGTGATTTCATTTAATTTTGTTTCAAAAAAATGTATTTGCAGACCTTGAGGCTGCCAATGTTTACTTTCTCTGCTGAAACACCATACTGAGCTGATTCTTACTTACTAAGTCCTTGACAAGCTCGGTGATTAAGAGTGAGTCCTTTTATTGTTTACCACAAGTCAGCATGATAAGTGTCTTAGTGTTTGTCAAGTAGATCAAGCTAACACTGCTAGACAACATAAAATGACTAATATGCAGATGTCTGGAAACATATTATGTAAAAACTGGAGTGGTTTTGAAAAACAATACTTATGATTTAAAAATTATTTGCTGATACTACCAATAACATTTTTGGTAGAAGATCCCCTCATGGAAGAATGAGATTGAAGTGACATAATACTTTTATAATTTGGAAAATAATATAGAGATGCAAGCACTCAATAAATCCAGGAACTTGGTTTGATAAATATTTATATGATATTGATTGGAATGACTGTACTTTGTAACACAGATCCTGTTGTTAGGTAATTTGGAAATATGACTTCTGGAAATGTCTTTCCAAAGAATCTAATGACGAAAGTATTTGCAACAAAAATAAATACATGTAATGTATTTTAGATCATTGCTTTATCATGCTTTATAACTAGTGGGTTATACTAGTTTTACACTCGCATACATGCGCGCACATACATACATACTTACATGTATGCATACAAACACTTTTATAAATGTCAGATGGCAGGTTTCTTTTTCAAGACATATTAGGAAATATAAATAGCATATGGGTTCCATCTGAGAAGCCACCAAACCTGTTTTACCTAAATATAGACATATATGAAAACACCTTGCATCCACCCTGTTTATCTTGATGTATATAAACATATTTAGTTTAAACAGGATTGGTGCAAGGTGTTTGATGGAACCCACGTACCGCTGCCACTATCTTTCCCCTTTCTCACCATCTCTCCTGTTTCTCATTATCTCCCCCTACTTTCTATTTCTTTTTTTTTCTCTTCAATATCCTTGTCTTTACCTCTCAATTATCACAATCATTCCTTTTTCCTCACTATCTATCTTTTCACTTTCCCCAGATTTCTTTCCTTTCTTGATTCCTGCGGTGGGAGTGCTGGGTTTGTTCCTACAAACACAAAACGTGTGGCTTCAGCCATGAGTGCTTGCATATGACATCGTATCTAGGCACTCGGCATCAATAGCCGGTACTCTTCACGAAGGAGCAGTGAAATGTAGGTCTGTAGGAACCATTTATTTTGGGCTGATTAAAAAAATAACCAGACTGGCTGGCTGTGTGCCACTACAGAGGCCTTGGCATGCCTGTTGTGGCAAGCGTGCCATATGTTCGCCATCATTGTATACACTTATTTGTAGTAGTAAGTAAGGAGCAGGTCTCTACATAATGAATGCATGGTACCGCTATTAATTTGATTTATACTAGAAGGTGTTAATGGGCATGTGCTCCTCATAACTATAATAGTGAATTTTAAATAACTGATATAATATTAAATACCTAACTGGTTAATTGTTTAAATGTTTACAGGTGGAAAAGGTGATGCCAAGTGACGCATTTTACTTTACTATCCTGAGGAACCCAATCTACCTCATGGAATCTTCCTTCTCATATTATAAATCAACATCATCATTTGCCAAAGCTAAGAGTCTGGAGGATTTTCTCAATAATACCACTAAATACTACTCAAAAAGTAATTATGCCAAGAACCTAATGACCTTCGATCTTGGCTTTGATCACAATGGTCTAGAATCTGCTAAGTATTTTAAGCTCATGCAGGAGGCAGTGGAGATAATATTTGACTTGGTGCTGATCACAGAATACTTTGATGAATCTTTGGTGCTCTTGAAGGATGCCTTGTGTTGGACGTATGACGATCTGTTGTCATTTCCTCTTAATAGCAGGAGCAACAGCACCAAAAAGGCCCTCCCTCTGGAAACCCAGGAAAGGATCAAGTCATGGAATCAGCATGACTGGCAACTGTATAATTACTTCAACAGGACCTTCTGGAATAGGGTGGAGAAATTTGGAAAAGAGCGTATGAAGAGGGAGGTGGATGAACTAAGGGAGCAAAGGGCTCAAATGTCTAAAACCTGTTTGCAGGGTAAGGTAGAAGCCAAAGAAATAAAAGACAAGTCATTGAAACCATTTCAGTATGGCATGGCCAAAATTATCGGATACAACTTAAAGCCAGGATTGGGAATGGAGCAAAAGATACTGTGCCAGAGATTGGTGACTCCAGAACTTCAGTATAGTGATCTCTTGCGTAAGAAACAGATGCAGAAAAATGAACATGTTCATGTCCTAAAACACAACAAAGTAAAAAACAAAAACAAAAAAGGAAAATCAAAATAATCAATGCGGTTCAGTGAAACGGTCCAGCAGATTTTAGGAATTATTCAGAGAACAAATTCAAATCCAAAAGCTATACTTGGAATAGTAGTAACAGATCCCAAGACCAAACATTCTGCAGTTATAAAAAATTAATGTGCTCTGGTGACCAAAATAAGTTCAAATATGTTATTATAGTGAATCCATGCTTCCTTTACATATTGTATTTTAATGAGACTTTGACGCCGGCCATCTCTTCGTGTTCGTCTTCGTGGGGAACTTTTTTTTCATATTCCACAGTATTCACCCTTCCTGTGTCCTGAGTAGCTTATATGGACCTTTCACTCTTGGAGCGGGGAGGTCTCCCTAGGCCAAGTTCCCTCTTGGTTTATTGTAAATATGTATGTAGTAGATATATGGACTGGTTACCCATTCAGGCAGAGAGTGAAGTGGCGAGAGTTTAAATGAGATGCGGTGTGAACCCAATGAATCGTACATGAGGTTTACTCCAGTCAATTAGCTGGAGGTGCCCCCATTTTTCTAGGAGAATGACACCAGACAAGGTTGGGGTATCGCCAATTGTTTAAGAGATAAACAAAAGTCAGCATTGTTGGATCACAGACTGACCATGTAAGGGCTTTATGGAAAGAGGAAATTCTAACAAGTCTAAATCTGAAAAATATATCCTTTATAGAAAAGCCATACTCCAAGATATCAAGCTTTTCTTGTTGTAGGGTGCTGTAAATGAAAAAAAAACCCTTTGCTAGGTGTCAAAAAGGTGGCCCTATCTCCTAGCCGCTCCTATTCTTCTGCCCCTTCATCCCAGAGACTGTCCTGAAATCTGACCTGCAGTCAACAGGTATAACTTATCTGGGCCAAGATCTAATTTTGCAATAAGTCACCTATTTTCTTGCGGAAGCTCCCCCAGGAATAGAATCAAGTACTTCTGTAAGTAGGATTTCTATTCATTTTTCTCCCTTTTGTTTTTATCTGTTTGGTTGATTAAATTGTTAATATCTGTTTTTTATATGTACTGTGAATATTTTTTATTTCATAATAAATCATAAATTAATTAAGTTCCTGCCTTTGTCTGATATAAGAACCACATTTTCCTAGAGACTTATTTAATAGTCCGTAGTTTGCATAGATGCTTGGCTAATCTGCCTGTTAAGGTATCTTTTATAAGCTATTTGGGGACGGTAGATTAAATTTAAATTGAGTGTTTAACCAGGTTTGGTTTGATGGCAGCATTAGCTTTATATTAGATCGGGATGTGTGCCTTTAATCATTATTTTTCGGTCTAGTGAAGACAGATTTAGACCCTCTTACCGCTAAAATAAGTCACATGCCCACTTGGAGTAGTGCGCCCTGTCCGGAGTTAAAGGGCCGTGCGAGCGATTCTATTGGTCCCTTGCAGGGGGCTCCTCCTCTACCAATAGAGTTGCTTGCTCAGCCCTTTAAAGGTCTTTAACTCCTGACGGCGAACCTACAAATTTCCGCAGCATCGCAGGGGAGTGGAAATCTGTATGTTTGCCGTCAGGAGTTAAAGGGCCATAAGAACGACTTTATTGGTCGCCGGCAGGCAACTAATAGAGTCGTTCGCACGGCCCTTTAACTCCTGATGTGGAACTTGGCCTGCCCGCTCCAAGAGTTAAAGCTCCGTACGGGCAACTCTATTGGTCGCCAGCAGGGAGCTTCTCTGCCAGCGATCAATAGAGTCGCTCGTACAGACTTTTAAAATCCTGGTGCCGCAACTTGGCCGGGGGGGTCTCCCTGCTCCAAGAGTTTAAGGTCCGTACGAACGACCATGGAAGTTGACAAAAATCCAACTTATCTGATCTTCGTTCACTCTATCTCCACTAATTTCTACTATTATCTATTAAATTGCATTTTAATCTTCTGCTGCCCAAACCCTGCTACATATGTCTACAACTTCACCCTTGTGCCAGTATTAATCTCATCAACAACAGACCAAGAGCATTATGTTGCAAATATTACTGTATATTGACTTCTTTTGACTAGATTCGGTGAAAACAGCACTGTAGTAGATAATTCTTTTTTTCTCTTCTTCATCTACTACAGTGCTGTTTTCACCGAATCTAGTCAAAAGAAGTCAATATACAGTAATATTTGCAACATAATGCAGTTATCTCACAGTAATAAAATGTGACACATTTGTTTATTCAGAATTTTAGATTTCTGTGCCTGTCCCTTTAAATGCATCATTGTGTTTAATTATTTTTGTTTTCAAATTCGAAAACGAGTGATATATACACAGTAGCCTTTGTCTTTGCTTTTGCTAAAAGATTAAGACATTTTTAGAATCCCTACTATTATTGGGCAAACATTATTTCAGAAAAGTCTGAAAAATTGTAAAGAATGTAAGATTCACAATTAAATGCTATTATTTTGTACTAAATACCAGATGAATAAGCTGATTAGTGTGATATCAACATACCATATAAAATGCCCTCATTATAAAGAATGTCTTCTTATCACTCACCAACAATGGATAAAAATCTTCAATATATTAGTACATTGTAAATAAATAAAAAGCAACTTTTTTAGGGTCGCAAGGGCTTTAAATAAGTAAAAGAGTTCATTATATATATATATATATATTAGTATACCCACACACACACACACATATATATATGTATATATATATATATATATATATATATATACATAAAATATAGTGCATTATATATATATCCTTCTTATTGAATATAGTTTATATATACTGTATATAGATAGACAGATTCATAAATAATAAAAAATGTTTATTGGCACCTACCCCCCAGAATTATTTTCCTCCAAACTAGGATTACATTTATCAGTCTGCATTTTATTTATTTATTTTTTGTTTAGGGTCCTTTTTTTAAATAATAGTGTTACAGTAGCTTTTTTGTAGCCTTGAGGCAGAGAATATGTTCAAACAGGTCTGGAAGTCCCTTCATCCATTAAGCTACGGAAGAACCCTTAGCTGGAAATCACCATGTCCTATTGCCTTGTTCACCCTTAATTGGATTTGACTTCATCTTGAGGAAATATTCTTGCAGCACTTGGTTTTATTTCATTTTGTTCCTATAAACTACTGTTATCTGCAGACATGGAGGCTGATATTGTATGCATTTGTTATATTTTGGTGACTTTCCTCAAACACCACACCGAGCTGAATCTTTATGCCAGTGTGAATGAAGTCTGTCTCAATTCTTTTCTCTGTTTACTTTCTTTAGGGAAGGATAAGCGTGTTTTTCTAGCAGATTAGGCTAATATAACAGAGCTAGAACACATACACATGACTAGTATGCAGTTTTCTATATTATGGGGAAAAAAAAGAAAATGGTTTTAAGAAAGAAAAACACTTTTGAAAACTATTGGTGAGTATTTCCCTTTAAAGTGGACCTGATACTTTTTATATCATTCAAACAATAGGCAAATAATATCTCGTCTCTAGTTCTTTGAATCATTAATTAAGTCATGTAGTTGTCTTTTAAGTGCTCTGAAATCTTTTTGCCTTTTCACTTTTGTTCAACGGGTTCACACCCTGCCCAGATCAAGCAGCTTTGCTTTACTAGATGATTTACTTTCTACTAAATGATCTGTAACAAGTATCCACCAACAATATTTTATTTTTGTATAAAACTGAATATGTCTTTCTATGGATTTCACATTATCAAAAACGTATACAGCATCTTCTTATATACCAGGGAGCACATTGTTGCACAATTTACCATGGGTAATAATTCTATCATAACTGACAGTTTAGAATTCTTGGATGTATATGGTCTGTTTAATTATTATTGCAGGCACTTTCAACACATGAAGCTATTATTTACTGCAGCTCTACTGATTTTTCGTCACGCTGCAATTAATGCATGTTTGTAAATATACGAGGTGAGAAATGCAAGGGTGCAAACAAGCAGTAATAGAAACAGTTGGCATATCTCTTTATATTAAAGGTATAGTTAGGTTTGCCAGATTCAACACCCTGACACCTATGAGCTATATGTGAACCTATATGATGTAGACAGGTTCTGCTCAGTACAATGTAACATTCATAAAATGATTCAAGTAAGGTGATTTATTTTCTATAGACTGTGGGGTTATCCTTATCACACTGCCCTGCAGCAGTTAGCCATTTGTGTCGGGTAATAAATGGTTAATATGTCAACCAAAGAAACGTCTAGGTTCAAACTACAGGTGTTGACGGCTTCCCAAAAGAAGGCACTGAGGTGGTATACATTCTATCACTAAGGTGTGCTCCCGCTTCACGCACCCCGCTGACTTCCAGATGCCTTGTAATTCTGGTGCTGCACACTAAAGAGAGATTCGTTTCTGTTTACTGCACAGATTCACGTTTCAGGTGGGTTCTGTTATACCTGATGGGAGCACTTCGGAATCAAGAGTAAAAGAGGCATCGACACAGAGCTACCAGCTTTTCAAAAGAACACGAAACATAAAGATTCCCTTTCGATGAAACAGCTAATGTGTAAGGAACTGCTGAAGCGAGTAGAAAGGTTAAAGCGTAACGTAAGCATCAAGAGGCAAGACACACCAAAGAATACAGAGAAAAGCAGAGACTTGTGCCGCCAAAGACACATACTTTCTTCCTAAAAACGCACAAGAGTGCCAGCAGCACAATTATGAACATACTCTTCAGATTTGGAGAGACTCGAAACTTGACCTTTGCTTTCCCATCTTTTTAAAGTCTAGAGGACTTCCTCAACAATACCTCCAAATTCTATTCAAGTATGTCAAGTAACTATGCCAAGAACTTCTTAACATTTGACAACATTTCACTTGGGTTTCAAGTATCTGAAAGGCACTTAAATTATATGCGACGAGTAGTGGAGACTGTGTTTGATCTAGTGCTCATCACAGAATCCTTTGATCAATCTTAGTGCTCTTGAAGGATGCCCTGTGTTGGACTTTTGACATATGTTGTCATTTCCACTTAACAGAAGGAGCAACAGCACCAAAAAGAACATTACTTTCGAAACTCAGTTGATTGGGAACTGTATGTCTACAGTTCATTCTGGAAACGGGTAGAGAAATTTGAAAAGGGCCGTATGCAGCAAGAGGTGAAAGAACGTAGATGGCGGAGGGTTCAGATGTCTGAAATACATTTGCAGGGTGAGGTGGAAGCCAAAGAAATAAAAGACAAGTCACTGAAGCCATTCCAATATGGAGTGGGCAAGATTCTCGGTTACAATCTGAAGTCAGGACTCTGAACTCCAGAACTGCAGTACAGCAGTCTCTTGTGTAAGAAAAAATGCAAGGTTTGCAATTTAATGACCTGTTAAATCCTCAGACGTAAAAACTAGACAATGGTCACTGAAAAGTCGTACATGAAAGATATTGGAAACTTATTCTCCGCTTACATAATTTATAGGGTTCTGGAGAAAATGACTGCATGTAAAATTGGTATCAGTGATTTTAGTCATTTTATGTAGATGATCAAAAACCATATGGAAATTTGTAGACATTTTTCCTCTGTTCCTCTGTAATACATTATTGTATATGCATAGTTATGTCTATATCCAGATGCCTTGGCTAACCTACATAATGTATTTATCTATTTATATTTTCCCCATACATCTGTTATGTACCTCTCTCCTAAATATTTTGTAATTTTACACAAAAGGAAAAACAATCACTTTAAATAAAGGTACTACGATGAAATAAAAAAGATACAAAGTTTCCATTGAACATTAAGAATTTTATGTGGAGACCTGCAAACAAAGACACAAGGTATGTCACTTTTTGATTCCTCAAGCGCTTTTGCATGTGCTCCCTCTTTTGTGTAAGCCTGCTACTTTATACATAGGACTGAGCATCGACCTGGGTGGAATTCCATAGATCAAAGAGCTCCCACTAGACAAATACACTGATCAGCCATAACATTATGAACACTGACAGGTGACGTGAATAGGCGGCCAAGGCTCATTGATGAACGTGGGGGGAAGGCTGGCCAGTGTGGTCAAATCCAACAGATGAGCTACTGTAGCTCAAATTGCTGAAAAAGTTAATGCTGGCTCTGATAGAAAGATGTCAGTACATGCAGCGCATCACAGTTTGTTGCGTATGGGGCTGCGTAGCCGGCGACCAGTGAGGGTGCCCATGCTGACCTCTGTCCATTGCCAAAAGCATGTGAGCATAAGAACTGGATCACGGAGCAGTGTAAGAAAGTTGCCTGGTCTGATGAATCACTATTCTTTTACATCACGTAGATGGCCGGGCGCGTCGCTTACCTGGAGAACACATGGCACCAGGATGCGCTATGGGAAAAAGGCAAGTGTGATGCTTTGGGCAATGTTCTGCTGGTAAACCTTGGGTCCTGTCATTCATGTGGATGTTACTTTGACACGTACCACCTACCTAAGCATTATTGCAGACCATATAGACCCTTTCATGGACATGGTAATCCATGATGGCATTGGCCTCTTTTAGCAACATAATCCCTGCCACAAAGCAAAAATGGTTCAGGAATGGTTTGAGGAACACCACAAAAAGTTCAAGGTGTTTGGAGGATTGGCCTCCCAATTCCCCAGATCTCAATCCAATCGGGTATATAAGGGATGTGCTGGCCAAACAAGTCCGATCCATGGAGATGCCACCTTGTGACTTACAGGACTTAAATGATCTGCTGCTAGCGTCTTGGTGCCAGATACCACAGCACAAAATGGTGGAGTTCATGCCTCAACAGGCAAAAAGGCAACCTACACAATATTAGGCAGGTGGTCATAATGCTATGGCTGATCCGTGTATACCTATTTCTATCTTGTTAGATCTCATCAGTGCAGGTTGGGAACAGCTTTGACTTATAGAGGTAAATCTGAGAATGGCAGCTAGTAACATATTCAGTATGTCAACATAGACAAAAATAAAAAGTGTAGTATATAATCAAATATAATAAGTGAAATGATTATATGGATATATAACATATATTTTAAAGTTAAAAAGTTGTGTATTTCCATCTTGGATTAATAGTAGCTCAGATAGATGTTTATTTGAGCAATATTGTCAGGACTGTGCGATCCTTGCTGTCCTGTGCTCCCACCCTTTCCTCCCTGCTCAGTTGTAAAGCTACCTTGCTCCAGAGAGGGTAAGTTTGCTGTTCTGAATGACCTTATGGATTTTGACCCCAGTAAATTGATAGTAAATGGCAGGGCAAGGCATTTAGTAGACAAATAGTGTATAGTTAATTTGCCCAGCCACATGCTACGTGAGATAGAGATACTTGTCCTCCTGTCCTTTTATAGACTCTGTTAGTGTTGATGCCTTTTGCAGAATCACTGACTTCCAACTTGGGGCCACTGTTACCAATTCTGTTACCCCACATCCTATTTCCAGTATGGTTCCCTATCATTTGAATTGGGACAGCTGCCTTGGGCGCTGCAGGGTGAGGGGCATACTTTTACCACCTGTTGCCACCATGTGGTGTTAATGTGTGTTTTATTGTCGATAAACTTGGCTTTGCAGCATTTAAGGTTGTAGTAGCAACTGTCCCGATTAAGGCAGGGCAGTCCCAAATTTGGGTCTCTGTCCCGCTATCCCACCTATACCTTCCTCTGTCCCGCTTTGCAGTGGCAGAGGAAGCGTGAGGCCAGGGCCGGACATGGCCATTGGGCGGCGCGGTGCGTCCACGTCGGCCCCTTTAATTTCATGAGACAGAGTGCCCTATGATATACCTTTTAAACCCCTTTATGCCACTCTGCCTCTAGGTGTATATGTGTGTGTGTGTGTGTGTAAGGGCAGTGTATGTGTATATATGTGTGTGTAAAGGCAGTGTATGTGTATATGTGTGTTTATGGGCAGGTGTGTGTAAAGGCAGTGTGTAGGGGTCCTGGGAGGGAGGCTAACATTAGCCTTTTTTAATTAAAAAAAAATCTCTGCTGCTGTGGACTACTCTTCCAATGATGCTCGGCATTATCATGGACAGCTGGCTGGCTGAGAATCATAGGAATTTTAGTTCACAACTAGCATCAGCAGCTTTACTGTTGCTGCACTTCCCATGATGCTCAGTCAGCATCATGGAAGTAGTATGTCTGGCTGAGCCTTGTGAGAATGCAATTCAATGTGTTAGTTATTTTTAATATGCATGACTGTGCTGACAAAAATGAAGGGTGTTTTAAGTGGCGATGCAAGTGTGACATTTTAAAGTGCAGTTGCTTGAATTGGTGAGTTCCGTGAGATTTAAGAAATTATGAAATGTTGGGAGGTATGTAATGGGGAATGTCTTGTAAACATCAGCCTTAAGGGTATTTAGTGATATTTTGTCATTGTTTTTTTCACATTCTTCTGCATTGTAATTTTATACTCCGGTTAAACAACCTGTTGTTCCTGATGTGCCATTTGCACTTTATTATCACTACTAGTGAGTACACATGTGCCTTTGCATAGATATTGGTACAGTTTGTACTTACAAACGCTGTCTTTTTTTTTTGATGCGGAGGAGAGAGAGGGGTGCCTAGCAACCGCTCGGTGCCCCTCGTTCTCCCCTGCATCAAAAAAAAGACAGCGTTTAAAAGACGCTTGCTGGTGCCCGCTGCCTCACTGCTGAGCGCCGTCAACAGTGACGCAGCGGGCACCTCAGCAGAGCCGGAAGTCAGAAGCCTCATGCTCACGTGGCAAGGTGAGAGAACTACAAAGGGGGAGAGAGTAGATAGTGAGTAGGGGGAGGGAGAGGGGTTAGAAAGTGATAAAGGAGGGAGAAGGGTAGATAGTGAGAAAGGGGGAGAGGGGACAGATATTGAGGAAGAGGGTAGTAGGGAAAGGGGATGAAAAAGGGTTAGAAAGTGACAAGGGAGGGAGAGGGGTAGATATAAGTAAAGAGTGTGAATGAATGTGTCGATGCATTGAGTGAATGAGGGAGAGTATGAGTTAATATGTGGATGAGTTGTCTGAATGAGGGAGAGCATGAGTTAATATGTGGATTAAATGTC
>VKOC01004227.1:0-50503 GCA_009364415.1 Spea multiplicata
GGAATAACATGATTTATATTCAAAAGGATAAAATTGTCTCCCAATGCTGACTCTTTTTACATACACTTTGCAGAAAACGTCATTTCAAATTTACATTCTCTGCCTCACAAATAAAAATTTGATTTGACTTTTTCAAATTAATATTTAAATGACTTGTATTCCCACGCTTTAATTGAAATACAAATGAAAGAGATGGATGGTTATTTAAAATTCTGCATATTTGTCCTTGGTAATGACTACATATGTATGATTCTCGATTGGAACATAAAACATCACAGTACTTTCAGGGAAGTCTCCTGCTGCTTCCATCACAGGCTTTAATCATATTGAAGATGTTGGTTCAGTTGTACAGAACATTTAGTTCTCATGTTAAAAACAGAACCTATTTGTTTTTTTATTAATTGGCCAAACATTTGGGATGTGCCCAGTTGGTTCAACAACATAACTACATATAAAGGTGATTATGTTTAAAAGTAGACCTAGCAGTGTTGTTCTTTTTAAGGTTATGATGTCATGCCCATGTATGATTATCAGAAGCTTGTGAGCACTCTCAAGGTAGCGGATCAACATAGATACATGTCTAGAAAACAAATTGCCAGACCCTTTACCACACAGGACTGCTGCTTTACCTTGGAACCCAGTTGCTCCTATACTGTTGTTTTTGCGTTCTAGCTTTGTGGAAGATGGAAAATGTCAGATGTTTCATTCATGTTTTTAAAAGTACATTTCCTTGTGCTTCTATTTTAATGAGATCCACTCTTGCCATTTTAATGTGAGCAGAACATGATTTGTGTCTTTTTGCAAGAACCACTACAGCACTCACTGGGAAAATGTGCATATCCTACTGATTGCATGCTGTCTTCTTGACAAATAATGACAATTCTGTCAAGTAATTGCCAGTAATGTGTATTTCCGGTAAAATGCATTTTGAATTTGAAAAAAAAACCCACATGTATCCTTTGCATATTACTGCAAAACTAGAATATATATTTATATTTAGCATTATCTCGCATTTGAGAAGAATTAAACAATTGTTAGGTAGACATGTGTATGCTTTAACCACAATTACTATAAATCAAATTGTCTGTCCATTATTTGATAGGCACAATAAGGACATATTGCAGAATAGAATTATAATAATAATTCTTAAAGCACAATGACATAGTCTGTCTTATGAACTAGCTTTAGGACAGTTATTTCCACAAACATGACACATTGATTCCAGGATCGCAAGTGTTGTTGGGATTCAACTTAATTGTATATTGACATAGGGAGAAGTTACCAAAATGTCGATACCCCCGTCATTCAAATGGTTAAAACCTGGGGGTTGACATTGGTTGCCTATAAACCATCAAAAATAATATTTGTGTAGCCTAGTAAGAGCCTTTTCCAAAGTTTTGATATAACTAGTTGCTCAAAGTATTTCCCATTGCTGTATAATTTATTTAAAATATTGCTGATACTTTATTATATATTATTTTCAATAGTAAAACAGTCTTGTGAAGTAGCCCAGACAGCCGCTGGTCACCACCTGCTCTCTCAGAAAGTAGAATGGTTCTAAAGTCTGGTAAACAAAGTCAATTCACTTTATTAGCCCTTGGGTCTCTTTATTTTAAAGACTAAACAAAAAAAATTTTATATCCCCCAAAGGGCTTCCACTAATGAAAAATTGTAAAACAAGGAATCGGGTAAAATGAAAACCAAATACCGTTAAGTGCAAGCAGCATCCATTATCCCTTTAAACATTAAAATACATCTGCTAGAATTTCAATAAAACTTACATACCTTTTCAAACTACAATAAAATAGTATACATTTATAAAAAACTTTACAAGTACTTGACTTACTACCTAGTTTACAAATACACATGGCCAAATATAGTTAAGAATATAATTATGTAAGTATAATTTATTACTGGTCCAACATAAAACTTGTAATTGCAGAATATTAATGTTAAATTATTTTTGTTTAATATGTTAAACAAAATAATAAAAACAAAACTAAATAAAAATAATAAAATGTCAAGTAAATGTGTTTAATAATGGAAAAATATTTTTGTTTCATAGCTCTCTTAACTTTTTGTTAACGATTTTTTTCTTCACTAGAAATAATTTTCACTATTATTGTATACTGTGTCTGCGACCCTGAGCATTCAAAAAAGTTGTTGGATAATAAGAGCAGTTTGGTGTCTCGAGGATGTTATACATTTCCTTCTATTAGTGATGACAGCCTGTTGGAAGTTATGAAATGTTATGGTCATAGTAGTATGGAAAGAAATGTTGCCTTAATACATCACATTGACAGCTTCCAGTCTCAACAATGTCATTTTTTTACGTATTCTAGACACTTTTTTTTAATACCTTGCCAACATGAAAGCAAAACCCTTTGCAAATCTTACTGTTTAGACTCCCCTTAGAGTAGATGGCCTTCAGGTTAAGTACAAGCACTTGAAATTCTTCCGAGGCCAACTTTTTCTTCTTTTTTTTTTTCTTCCTTTAATTCTAGCAGACTGAGAAGGGACTGTGGGGATATGGACATTAAAACACTATTTGGCATTGATTAGCCAATGTTCTACATTCAGCTAATATAGTCTGTGTGTATTTAATAATCTTTGATTGATTTTTCAGTGTATTGATGTTAACAACACATTTAAAAGATAGGGAGTCATAAATTGCATTCAGGTTTGTTTATTGAAAGACATTAATCACAATCTAAACATAAGATTTGAACAAATGTACTCTGTATTTGCCATTGTCAAGCTAATATATATGTAATTGCTATTCACAAAGCATCATTGGAGCATAGGCCAGCAACACATGGAATGCTTCAGGTTATGTATACCTGCCCCAGAGGCAAGGATTTGCGTATTGTTTTGGCATAAATACATAGTTGTAGCATGAAGCAAAAATCTTTGTCAGCACATGGTGCCAAAAAACCTTCATCGTCAAAATGGCTGAATTTGATATTTATAATTTCATCAGTAAATTTAGTGGAATAATGTGAGCGGAAGAGGGAAACTTCTGTGTTAAAGCTGTATACATGCAGTACAGAGAAACCGGATTCTGATAGCTAACTCAGTCCGCTAAACACTGATGGCAACTTTACTGCTAAAAGTTTGAGGGACTCTTTGACAATGACCTCGACTTAGATTTGAACTTCATCAGTAATGTATAATAAAGGTGGCAGTTAGTAAAAAGGGAAAATGCCATATAATTTTACTTGCTGAAATGATCCGACAAATGTAGCTGCCAGCTACTGGATCTTTAGTGAATGAAGTCATTTGTAGATGAATGAAAACATATCAATGCTTTAACCATCAATTTTAATCCTTGCAGACTTTTGAGTGGATCTCTCACATTTGTGAAATTGTTAATTTAAATGTAGAAATCTGCTTTTGTTTATCTTTCTTTTTATAAACGGTGCTGTTTAGGGGACAGCTTTGTAATACATTTGCAAATACATAGCTGTTATAAATGTTCATGTTTTAAGCTCCCTGCCCTTATCAGGGATGAATAGTCATATCAATATGGACGGTGACAGCTGCTCCTTTTTTATATAGGTAACTGGGTATTGGGAGAATCACTGTATTGCTTTAAGGAGAGAGTGGTAGGTAAGTGGAATAGCCTCTTAACAGAAGTAGTAGTGGTATACAGTAAGAGGTCTGAGTCTTCAAAGTGTGAAAAACAGTCATACTAATTGGGCCAACTATTTCTTATCTGCCATAATGTTTTTTGTTATTTTAATTTATCCCAATAAAAGTCTCATCTACAACCCAACCATTATTTGTAGACCATCGGGATACCGGGAAATTTCCTGGTGGGCCGGCAGGTCTGTGGGCTGGGCGCCCAATGAAATTAAAGGCGCGCCGCCCAATGGCTGTTCCTCACCATGTCATTTCAATTAAGACCTGTTTAGTAGATACCTCATAATCTCAGATGTCAAAGGAATCTATTCATAAAGTTAATCATTATGCACATTGTTTGATACTAAAATGCAACATCTGTACTGCAATTATTTTTAGTGTTCTAGAGACAAAAGGCATTGTGATTAAAAGGCAGCTGCTGTGTGAATGGCCATGAGAAAAACCTTCTGTCACTCACACCATTAGTTTGTTTGAGTTTCACCAACCTAACAGTTACCGAGGCATCTGAGAGTGTCAATCCCAATCCGATCTGTGAAACTCATTTTCGATAATGGACTTGTATTATATTATGGACTCCAAGTTCTTGAATATTAAGACACGCATGAACACAGCTGGGTAAGAGAGCCTGAGGATTTGCTTTGGGCCATCTCAAATTTAAAGGTAGAAGCAACAGAGCCTGAAGCCAGGTCTCGCATTTCCAGTTCACTTGTCAAAACTTCCAGTTCTGTTTAGTATATAAAATGGAACACACGGAACACTTTTTTCATTGATAGCCAATCTTTTGTTTTCTTCTGAATGCTACAGAGGAAACATGTAAACGCTAAACATTCAACTATGAAAGTAATTCAATTACCAATTTACTTTGTCAGTAGAGCACCAATGTAATGAAATGTAATACTGTCAGGAGACGGTCAAACAAAAAAGGCAAAATTATCAGCACTCTAGTCATAAAAGGTTTGAAAAAACCTCGAAGGTATAAAGATCCATTCTTGATGTGAGAGAGGCCACAAAGGTCTTTGGACCAATACAGCAACATCCAGTTTTGGAACTTTATCTCCATTTTTTAATACATTTTGGTAAAAGGTATGTACCCTGTTACGTTGCTATGTATAAACAAATGGATATTGTTTTGAGTTGAAAAGCAAAATGTGCTTTGATTGGCATGTTAGATTTGAGGGGGGTAATTGAAGGATAACGTATTTGGGTACTTGGCACTTGAAGGGGTTTCTGATCACAATATTTATCCCTAGTTTTACTTGATTATTTATATTGGAAATAACAACACATGCGTTGATGGATTTGTTAATTTTAGAAGTAATATTCGAGACAGTAATCAATATACACTTAGTGCATAGTAGGTAATGTAACACTATAAAATGGTCCTTGCATGGTCAGATAGAAAGATTAGTCAATAAATATTCTGTACAAAAGGAAGTGTTTTTTGTTTGCGGCATACTGACCTCATCAGTACTCATGCCTGGAACATCCGCAAAGCGTACCACAAAGGCTGCAATCAAAAAATTTGCTACATGAAAATCTATTTTTTGTTATAAGGTAAATAATGACCTTCAATCATAATCTTGCTTTCCAGGTGGAAAAATGTACTTGATAATACTGTGGAGTAATTGTATACCAAAGCAAAGATGCAGCTTTTCAAAAGAAAATGCATATACCGTATTGGCCTGAATATAGGCCGTACTTTTCCCCCCACTTTAAGTCTTTAAAGTGGGGGTGCAGCCTAAATTCGAGGTCTGACGCCCGGAACATGCAGTCCAGGGCACGGGGTAAGGATACAGATCCCCCGCAGCGGTGCAGGGGACCTGTATCCTACTCTCCAATACGCTCAGACAGCCTCCCCTACCGGCACTTTCCACGGGGGGGGGGAGTCCCGGCAAGGGAGATTTTTAAAGCACATTTTGCAGACGTGCCAGCAGCGGAGGCTGTTTCTGCTCGCATCGCCTCTGCCGGTGAACGTCTGCGCGAACAATCTTCCTTGCCGGTACTTCCCACGGCAGAAGTGCCGACACCAGAAGTTGAATACTTCCATTGAATATGTCCCCCGCCGGCCCCGCAAGACCCCATGGAGTCTGCACCAGTAAGTCTGGTGGGGGTGGGCATCTTGGGGACAGAGTGGCAGCATATCTCGGGGGAGTAGAGTGGCAGAATATCTCGGGGGGAGTGGCAGCATATCTCGGGGGGGTACATCTTTGGGACAGAGTGGCAGCATATCTCGTTGGGGGGGCAGAAACTTTTTTCTTAAAAAAAGCACCTAACTTTTACGGTGCGGCCTATGTTCGGGTGCGGCCTATATCCAAGCCAATACGGTGTGTGTATATATATATATATTGTGTAAAAATACATTTAACAGCTCTCCATTTAAGACAAGCATGGTTTTAGGACCTGCAGTATTTTGTCATGGTGGGCAACACCGTATTAAACATTTGTTTTATAGTTCTATTGGGTGTTTGCTGCTCAGAATGGAATGCGGGTTTGATTAAATACCAATACAGTTTAATCATACATTACTGATTCATACAAGCTGCATATTTTACAACATTACATGATACATGCAGCTTTAACAACATGTGCCTATGTTCACAAACTTGTATTCATGCTTGCTTCAAAAAAAAAAGTTTCCCTTACACAGACACACTTGACTTAACATTCAAAATTCCATCACAGAAACACTATAATAACACCCTCTCTCTTCCTTATATCCTGGTGCTCAACGTCGATAGACGGCACACTGAAGTGGAGAGGTCTATTCCTTCTTTGAATTTAGGCTGGTTAAAAGGAGATCCATGATCTCACCAACTGACTCCAGTGGCAGGCAGGTCTGGTTTTATTGAATCCCCTATTTGCAAATTACCTATATATTAATCTGACATAGATAAACATTCTTATGATTTTACTAATCATTAAAATTGTACTATAAAACGGACAGTATTTTACTATAAGGTAGACTGTTTGTGTGTGTATGTATATATGTATGTATATATATATATATATATATATATATATATATATATGTGATCCAATACTCCTGCACTTTGCCCATAGCAATAATGTATAGCAATCCAACAAATGACTACACTCACAGTAAAATACATTAGCATGGAGACAACACAGACCAAAGGGCTATACCAAATGCCACCATTAGGGCTTTATGTTGATGTAGAGTTCAGCACTCTTTTTGTTTTATGATGATTTAAACTATGTATCAATATGTTCAGTGTACAATAGTTTTGTTTGACTATGTAATGAAACCGGTGTGCTATGTGGTACTTAATGAGAATACTATATAAATCTGATGTGAAACAACGTGGTTATCTTTGCAAAGGGTCTGGTTAGGACCTGAACCGTCAATTGAATATATAATCTATAAATAAAAAGCTTTGGGATTTTTTTAACGAAACAAGACCCATGAGTGCCCTCATTTCTTGGATCGCTCTATCTATACTTATAGTTGCTTATTACGCTGCATATGTTTGGGTATGGTCATTTAACCCTTTCTACTAATTAACTATTCTGCAGACCTCCTGTCTAACGCTGCCTCTTGCCCTAGTTGCGCATGGCTGAAAAAAGGCCTGCTTTAGAATCTCTGGATTGGACTACTTAGTTCTGTAATTATATAAAACAAGCAAACTTCCTAGCAAGCGTTCTTTGTTTATTTGTGTTCCTTCAATATCACATTTTTATGTTTGTAAGAAACAAAATACAAACATAAATGTGTGCTGAATTTCAGGTTCAACAATCAACTTTCCAACACTATAGATTTTACAATGAGAGCCCTAGTTAATAAAAAAACAATATTTAATTTCCTTTCTTTAGCAGGGAATGTAGGCAAAACGGAAATTGATTTTCCATGTGGAGCTATATTAGACGTGTTTCTGAAAGATTTTACATTGTTTAAGTTTTCTTATTTCTGTAAAATAATAATAAGCTTTACAAATGAAAAAAAATTATTGTAAAATGGAAAGATTTCACTCAGAGAGCATTATCATTTTTTTAAAATAAAAATCATAAAATATACATACATATATATATATATATATATCATATATACATACATATATATATATATATATACGTTAAAAATGAAATCATAAAGCAGATAACTCCAAATGTTCCCCATTGTGTTGTAAAAAGTACTAAAATGGACAAAAAGAACTAATAAAGCAAAGCTCAGATGAGTTGTGCCCTCACACATGAATGTGAAAATTGATATAAATAATAAAATATAGTTATACTGCCTACCTCTGACTTTTAATTAAAAGTAATAACCAAGGTATGGCGCTTCCCTGGTTGCACATTTTACTATAGTTCCTTTGGGGGTGGATTATATGACTTTATGGGTATATAAATTCGTTTTTGCAGTGGAATAGCAGAAGCAGCCTATGAAATAGGACATTCGTCTTACATCTAATACATTAAAGAATGTGAAAGGATAAGTTTGATAATGCTATTATGGTTTTAAAACATCTTCCCTCTATCCTTCCTTCTTTTCTTACATATATTAAACCAAGCCTAATTCCATGAGGAATGAGTGTTCCTCATTTCCCTCTTGATATCAATATCATATAGTTTTCTTCCTCTATATATTATTTTGCCTTGCAAAGTTATGTTATGTATGTATGTTGTTGTTTTCATCTGTGTATGGCTGAGTGTGTGTGTGGCTGAGTGTGTTGTGTGCAGCTGGTTTGGGTGTGTTGGGTGTGTTTGTGGTACACAACTCACACAGAGTATATGTACACACAGTAAACATCTACACACTACATCATACATCCCTACAGTCCCATTTTACCGGGTGCTGTCCTAGGTAGCTGCCCAGCTGCCCCACTTTTGAGAGCAGTGGGGATCAAGGGCTAGTTGGGGAGATCCACTGATTAGTGAAGATCTGTGCTGTAGTTGCACAAACCTCTATTGCATGTTCTCATTGAAGCATTAGAATTGTGAGGGGGCTATTCAGGTAAGGCGATGAACACTTCTCCTGCCCCACGAACTCGCCACACACCCCAACGCAGGTGCCCTGTGTCCATACAGCCCATTTGTCCTATACATGTTGCTGACAAACATATGTAAGGTACATGATTGATGTATACATGTGATTAATTGATTTTCTCCTTCGAATATATATAATATATACCCCACGTTATGGAGGGTAGATCTCTATATGTAGATAGTGTTCCACGGTGGGATGGACTGCGCTTGCCTGTTACTCACTGATCGGTCAGCTGCATGTAGCAGCAGGACAATTGTCTGTATTATAGCCTATTGCTTCATTAAAATCTTGTACATGTACATGTACATAGCAGAGTGTCTATATACATGGACACCAGTATTGATAACAAAGCTGTGAAAGCCTATTCTAGCTACCAGTGTAGATGTTTGGTTATAGCGAAGAAGCTAAGTGATAATAACAAGCAACTCGTAATTACTTTTACATATTTTTCATGTTATTTATGCGTTAAATCGACCCAAGATATTTACACACTGGAATATATTGTGAAGAATGTCAGAGATGCATATTTTTTAACTTAATCTGTTTAAGACATTTTAAAAACACCACATTTAAATATTTATGTCCCCATCTGTGCTCTTCTGATTTATCTAGCTAGTGAACACATAGCTTGTATTCAGTAAATCACAATTGCACCACTGATCCTAAAAAAATACAAGTCCCATAAGCTTTATTAACATCATAACTTATCCAATATTTTTTGTTAGCCTCAGAAAAAAAGCACACCATTTTTGGAAAGCTTCCCAAACCACTGGTGCATCTTAAATATAAATTTATACTACTGAAATCTCCTGTATCTCTGTGTTTTTAATTGAACTATTAATCCTCTTTGTTGTTTTGTGAAAAAACAAAAAAAAATATACATTACAAAATGGAATTTAGTTGATTTTTTTGTACTGTTTTAATAATATTTAAACGTCATATAGCAGATCTAATTAAATATCTCATATTTAGAAGATAATGAAATACTTTCAATTGCTAACGAGATAAGACGTCATCGATAGCCGGACACCCGGATACTGGGATTCTTCTTGGACTGGAATAGCTAACTTTATAAGGAACTTTAATTTAAGCAGCAAGGAAACAAGTCACTGAGAGCGCAAAAGTTGAAATTATATATTTTATTCACTCGATATTCTGGCCTTAGCCGTATCACTCAAAAAAACTCTCACCAGTGTAATGGGAGAGAGGAATTCAGTTCTTCTCAATTCAATTAAACACAGAATGCTTCTCCCTGTTTCCTTATAACAGTGGCAAGCTTGTAAGGAACCCTGGCAATCCTAATTTCTTAGTTGGTCTTGTTAAAGATTCATAGAATGCCCCAAATTGATGATTCTCAAGAAATACCATTAAAGGCTTATCTCGACCCAACTGATCAGGCACTGATATCCCTATAACTTTAGTCCTCAGCTCTCTGGCAATCAATATACAATGAAATGAAACAATGTTTCGTTTAAATCTTTTTTTATTTAAGTCTGATCAATTAAAAAACTCTCAGTTATTTAACATCTGCTAAACACATCTTTTGTAGGCGTTTGTTAAACGTTTTCTGTTTTCATTGCTAATTAACCAAATGAGTAAATAAACAAATACATTTTGTCCTCCTGTCTGGCCTAGCTCTTTTGGGGACTGAGCACCACACACCATATTTGCTGCCTTTTTCATAGGATGAACCTCATCTCAGGAGTGAAAGTCATGATGTGCAACTTGTGAGTTGCGCCATCCTAGAGTCTGGCATACCACAATGTGAGGTTGATGCTAGGAGACGTGGCCCATCCTATGGTTTCTGGTGCTCTAGCTGATCTATGAGCAATGCATTCAGGGAAGAAAGTGTCATTAGCTCAAACCTGAAGGTCAGACCGCCATGTTGGACAATCAGGCCCCACAATGTGCGTTCATTCAATGGGCTGGTTGCAAGGGAAATCTCTGGGCCATTTACACTATGGGTGACTATGATAAGCTGTAACACCCTCCATTGGATGCAGTAAAATGTGTGACATCATATCCCTGGCGTTAAGCAATGAGGACGGCAGCCACAGAGGGGACGCAGCCCTTGGGTCAGTCCTAGGCCATCGCCAAAGGTAAATTTATCACTGATGTTGACGGCCATGCTTTGTATCCTTTACGTTTCGTCTTTGCTTATTAGACATAGTATTAAGATACAATGCCATTTAATCCTTGGGGTAATTTTAAATTCACGCAAATATTTTTTTTGTTTTAATTAGTCTTTATTTAATCTACATTTTAATAATAATATTCCATCTAATATAAAAAATATATATATATATAAATAAATCCCATTTTGAAGAAATTTTTATACACACTAGATAGCTTTTATGTTCACTTTGACTACAGGCAACTATAGGAGAAAAAAAATAAAATTAAACTCATTAGGGGATATATAAATGCAAATCTGAAAACATTGTATAAAATATGCCTGTCAAAACAATGAGTCCCAATTTTCAGAAACCTATTTCACCTTGATTCATGTTAACCTATTTTCTTTTCTATTGCTCATCTTTGATCATCTCACGTAATTCCCCTTGTGAGAAAGCTCCATTTACATCTGGGCTTTTTTCTGCATATAATGAATTTCTGATTATTCCTGAAATCTTTTAAGAGCACTTTAGATAGATCCCTGAATCCTCTACATAGTTAGCACCCTAATTAAATAGTTTGGTAATATTGTGCCACGGAGCATTGAATAAAGGCCTTTTTTTAAATTCAGTAAAATATTTCTTATGAATGTGATTTATCTTTGATGTACTGTATTTTTTATTTTTTTTAATTCAGCTAAATATTTCTTATGAATGTGATTTATCTTTGATGTACTGTATTTTTTTATTTTCCTATTAGGTGTGTTCCTATCTGTGTGTGTATGAGCGGAGTGTTTTTTTTGCCAGTTCTGTTTGCTTTGCCCTGGCAAACACCCCCAAGTCAAAATGCATGGAACCAAATGTATTTGCTATAACTACATTGTGATAATATATTTCAGTGTGTGTATGGAATTTCTTACTAGGGTGTTTTCTAAGATTTTATTACGCCTTTAAGCCTTTATTAGGACCTGATCTGCCGCTGAAGCAGCATTATCAGTAAGTATGTTGCCCTAGTGGCCACTGGCGATTAGCATTATGGGATCTATTCACTAAAGGTCTGGTTGGCTGGGGGATACTTACTAAATATTTGAATTGGGACCACAGTGAGTTTCTGTTGGATGCACAACCACATCGGTCATACATTTTTTCTGAGGTTAATCGGTTTATTCTTACGTGCAAACATTTGAAGTTATGTACAAAAAAAAGTGTTATCACCATAGCAACCAATGCAATTGTCCAATCAACGGGAATAATTCTAGGTTACTATGGTGATAAAAAAAAATGTTTCAAGCAGTTGCTTTTTCTATATACCCCTTTGTATATCTGTATTTTCCTTCTGCCGCTCAGAGTAGTTTTTAAATATTAGATGCTTTGCAATAGAGTAGAAATTGTATTTATTATGTTATCTGAACAATATTGGCTTTGGGGTTTTATATATCATTACGCTTTATATTTTAGGTTCACCAGGTTAACATTGTGCATTAATAGGGCATTAATAGGGAAGCATTAGAAACAAAGCAGCAAATTTCAGTTTGCCATTGTAACCATTTCTAACAGATCAAATTTTCAAATCATTCTAGAAAATAATTGATCGGAAGTCGATTTGTAAGAAATGAAAGTAGACAGCAGTCTTCTTTTTTTTATAAACAAAAGAATATCTTTGTTTCAAATATGTGTTCTTTGTTAGAAATAATATTTTTTTTCTAATAAAACATGTCTTTTGTTGGGGATAAAGAGCAAATGCATCGATATATCAAAGGCCAGCATATTGCAGTTGATTCCATATAACAAAATGTTTTCTTCTTCTTTGCAAAATTGCAACAAATACAATTTAAGACCATTGGGAATATGGTTTTCAAAAGTTATTGTTAAATTGTCTAACCTTCTCTTTAATTAAATTCAGCTCAGCTTTATGAAACCAAAAATAAGTTAATGCAGCCACAACGTGCAAAAAGGAAGATATAAAGCTTGATTACTTTTCCTTGCAATGCATATATATTTTTAATTGTCTCTTGGTCCCTGGAAAGTGTAATGGTGCCAGATGTAGGTTCTATATAATGAAATTAGGTTGTTTGGCGGTCTTATAAATTTAATGTGCGTACATCTAGAGTAAACACTTTATTTTAATGGCAGGGAATGGTTTTGCTCACAATAGGAAAAAATCCTGACTCCAAAATAGTTGCAAACTGATTTCTCTTTTTGAAGAGCTGTGTCCTGAAGCCCTTCTAGATTTCATTTCTAGAACAGTCTAGCACAGTCCTATATCTAAAGGCCGCAGGATTCTCTTGTTTATAATCAAACCTATTATATAAGAGAATTAGTTAAACTGGAGTATGGGAAAGAGACCCTCTGCTGCATAGCATGGTGCCTGATTGCCCTATTGGGTGATCAATCTCCCTGTAATGCCGCTACTCAATCGGATGGTTAAAATGAAGATTACTGATCTCCCAAACTGGCCCATTAACCCTATGGAGAGCTGCAAGGCGTCACAGTCCTCCACAATTGACTTCTATGCTGTGCTTCCTTTACAAGTGGAGTTTCGAGATCTAACATCATATCCCGACGTCCAATAGTAAGGGCAGCAAGCGGCGTCTTGGGTAAGGACTTCGAGATAAATACATAATTCATGTAGATGATAGTCATAATGTAGTTGTTGGATTAAACAAATCATTTATCAGTGGCCCTTGTCTAAGAGTAGTAGCTATCTCGAAGAGCATAGATACTCACAGGCTCATGAGTGAAAAGTGGCAAAGAAATGGGGTGCTCAATGACTTAAAAGATTTTAAAGAAAAGTTATCCCAAAGACACTGTAAGACGTACTTACAGGCTGACAAAGTTGGGTGGAAGGGATTTTTAGATGAGCCTTAAAGATCCTACGTATTTTGACAGGCAAAGAAGAGAGAAAATAATCCTGGTTGTGAATAATAATTTATCATCGAATGTCAATTAAGACATCATCATTATGAAATCAGAGTTTGTATAAGCTTTTAAATAAAGGAAATTTTGCATAAAAGGAAAACTTTGTAAGGACATTTATGTTAACAAAACAGGATATTAATCACTGAAGCTAAAAATGCCTGTTTCAATAAGAGGGCAAAGAAGAGTGAAAGTGATTATGTTTGGCTTGCTGTGACCCATGTGCTGTTCATTCGCCTGCTGTTTCATGGAGGGGTTAAAGTTCATAGGTATCATTGCTCATCTGCACCTGCAAGCAATGAGGTATACCTTGTGAAGACTAAACACTTGAGTAGTCTTTCAGAATCTTTTGTTTTCAACAGTATTAACATACTGCTACATGTAGCATAAGGATTACGCTACATTAATATGAAACATAGTATACTCTGAATTTAATTCAGACTATGACAATGGGATTTATTCACTAAATAGTGAGGTGTTAGGCTTCACGATTCATTATGAAGAGCAAAATAATAAGGAATATACAGACCTTATGGTTAAAAAGCAAGTTCTGTATTCCATATACTTTTTGACATGCCTGAAAACCTGATTTCCAGCCATATACAAATTTAACTTTTAACTTCTTTTGTTAACAAAAAACAATCGGACCTTTAATTAGCTTATTCTCTCTCATCACCACTTTGCAGATTTATATAATGTTCAGAGAAGAAGCTAAATCCATCGGACACATAAAACCTGGAAAAGGCGTGTATTTTGTTTAGCTGGAGCATAAAAAAACAAAAGTATGAAGCGGTATATGATTCCTAGAGTTGGGTCTCTGAATAATGATCAGGAGCTCTTTATTGTTACCCATTCCGCGATGATTAGATTCAAACAGTATGCCTGGACGAACAAACTAAGTTGCCAATGTATTTAGCTCCAGCCAGAAACCGAGAGCCTTTGTGTTTCTGCCAAAGATAAGGAAAGTCTGCCGTTTGAGAAATGTTTTTGCGGTTTAGTCTAAAACAGGAGAAACCGAGAATGGGACATTACTGCTTATCTTAACCTCCAATGATTACATATGGTTGTTTCCATGCCTCTGTAAATCATCTGTAACAGTTAGCTTTGTGATGCCAGCTTTTGGGATGAACTGAGTGACCATCCCTTTATCAGAGACCACAGAGTCATGATCTAATCACTATTGTTCTTGATTTGTACAGTTTTCATAAACTGTTTCCATAGGAAAGTGAATATTCATCACCTTTAATGTGATATTACTCATATCCTGCGTTACAGTTCTTTAAAACAGTAACACCGATTATCAAACGAAAAACATAAATATTATTTAGTTATAGTAAAATACCAAGTTATGGCGTGATAAAGAATATAATGTCAGATAATGCTGATGTTTGATTCCTTTCTAATCACTTAGAAATATCTAAAGAAGCAGAAGATGTTTGATTATATAATGGCTCTGTAAACTATCATGGTATATAGATTTCAGTGTAAGCTCTGAACAGTTTTTTTTTACCCTTTAAACTTGAGGGAGAGAGAAAGAAAGAGAGAAAATGAGAGAAAAGAGAGAGAATGAGAGAGAGAAGAATGAATTGTCACTGCATAGAAGTGACAGGGATAAAACTCGCTATGAGGTATGATGGACTTTTTAACTGTGTCTGTGTTTATACAACCTCAAAATTACTTACATTTTCTTCTGTTCATAGTTTTGTACATTTTTGGAAATACAATTTTTAAAGGGCATATATATCTATATTATGTTGGGGGGGGGGGGAATGGCCACCAGGGTGTTTAGCGTAATAAGGTCCTTTGACAATATTTATTCCCAAACTGAGCCCATTATGAAAACCTTTTATTGGTTGTAGGAAATGGACATGCTGTGTACATAATGCTCCATGAAAAGTAATAACAGTGATTTTACTTTATAGTGACTAAATATTTAATAATTGTTAGCCCATTTTATTCCTCGTATTTGGTTCTCAGGCCCTAAGAAAGATGAAAAGGAGCTACAAATCATTTAATACTGTTATACAGAGCCTGGCTTAACAGTGTTTCCACAGGAGCTATCGCCTTTGGTTTTAATGATCACGGCTAATGGAAAAATAATTACAGGGCATTTTTTTGTAACAAAAATGGAACCTCAAACCTATGAAAAGAACTTTGTGACCTTGAATTACATTCACATTGAACAACATCTTATGGAGCATTTGAGAACAATCATCGTAGTGGTGTGTAACTTTTTTGGTCTTTGAAAAAAGATGGCTTGGTAAAGCAGAACTATACATTATACATTATACATTAAGTAAAAACACATACTGAGAAGATATATATATATAGCATAATAACTGCATGTTCGTTCAATCAAGACTTCAATCTGATGTCAGTCATCAACAGAGATTTAGGAGTTGTGGGGGATTAGGCAAAATGTTCTCTCATAACTTGTTCTAAATGCTACAAATACAAGTATAACCCATAGCTAGATATAATAATAGAATAATCATATCACAGTTCCAGCCTGTACAAAAGCAATTTGATGTGATTAAAAAAACCTGGAGTTTTATTAATTGCATGTTTTTTTGTGTAGTGATTTTTAGCTACCAAAAGCAACCCATTTATAGAATTAATATGTAAAGAGCAGATATTCAAATTTACACATATAGAAAAGATGTGAAGAACAGAGAAGGTGTAAGGGCGTTTCAGTTTTGGTGTATATAATAATTAAAAAATACAAAAATACCTGATACTGATATCTGGAGATATTTGGTGTATATTAGGTTGTCATATATATTTTAAGTTCGGCCAGGTTACTTTACCCCTGATGGGTGTAATAAATTGTCCCAGTAAAGTAAGCTCAGGATAATGTGGACTGTTTGTCTAATATCTTATTAATATTATTTTAATGTATTAAGTGTCTAAAAAAGTTGTATATTTCCAGATATAAGATGAATTATTTAAAATAGAATAAAAATGGTTACGCAGATCAAATCCATTTATTGTATACAAACTGATAAATTGTTTATATAGAGAGTATATATATAATTGAATTTTTCCTTGAATTGAGTATTTTTAAAAAAAATATATATATTTAATATTTATGCAATCAACAAAAAAAAATAGTAATCATCTCCTTTGCAGAAAAGTATTAATAATAAAAGGTAGATGTACGTATCTCTAGAGTCCTAGTTTAAACAAGCAAGGAAAAGAAGAAGCTGTGTTTGGCACAAATGGGTTTATAATTTTATTTAAGGCAGGTAAACCAATTCAATGAGCCAAGATAGTTGAGCCCACATCTATTTAAAGAAGGCATTAAAGCTGTTAAAATACTCTATGGATTTCTTTAATTCCTATGGATTCTGGCTTTATCATTAATAATTGTGTTTCTATTCAGTGCAATAAATATTATAGTTCAAATTAAATGAGGTCAGTATGCATATTATAGATGTATTTTAATCTATGTAATTGTTAATATATGTTATGTTTTTTATTTGATTAATGAACATCATTGTATGCCCTTGCAGTCTGCTATATTTAGAGTAATCTTAAAAGAATAAAACAGCTTTATTTTGTGAAGCCTAAATAAAGCATATATTGTAGCAGTGCCATAAGATACCGTATATATATTTGAAGAAATGTGAGCTTAATTTTTTTTTTAAAAAGTGCATTTAATATAGAGGATTCCAACAGCTAAAGTTGTTAGTTACTACAAAAGAAGAAAAGAGAATCATGGCTATTTAATGGACTTAATTACCAGATCTCTAAAGCTAGAAAATTAATATTGGCCAGACAGCAGGGTTATACACACACACACATATATATATATATATATATACACACACCAATCAGCCATAACATTATGAGCACTGACAGGGAAGTGAATAACACAGATAATCTTGTTATCAAGGCACCTGTCAGTGGGGGGGGGGGATATATTAGGCAGCAATGAACATTTCGTCCTCAAAGTTGATGTGTTAGAAGCAGGAAAAATGGGCAAGTGTAAGAATCTGAGAGACTTTGACAAGGGCCAAATTGTGATGGCTTATCAAATGGGTAAAAACCTCTCCAAAACTGGTCAGTACCTATCAAAGGTGGTCCAAGGAAGGAAAAATGGTGAACCGGTGTCAGGGTCATGGGCGGCCAAGGCTCATTGATGCACGTGGGGGGTGAAGACTAGAAAGGAGCCAGAACACACTGTGCATTGCAGTTTCAATTCATATGGTCGATGTGTCGCTTGTGGAGCATTAACTAAAATGTCAGCTGTAATCAGAGACACCTAGCCAGAGCCTGGATGCCTGATCTCCCATTCCAGCATTCTTCTCCAAAGGTCCACTTAGGACCACTTTACCTAGTAGAGAATAGTATGTTCTAGCGTTATAATATTGTCTAAGCAGAACAGTACTTTTAAAATTCACCAACAGACAGGTTGAGTTTAAAGCTATCTTCATTAGAAATATAGACCAAGTCTACAAGGAATATCCTCTAAATGCAAATATTGGTCTCTACTCCCCCATCTATTGCCTGCCCCCCCACAGATGAAAGTGTGAGTGTTTATCTGGTGCAGATTCTCACATTGATCCCATGGAGGAAGTTTTGTGTTAAATAATAACATCTAGTTGCAAGGAATCTCCTTGTCTCCTGAGACCCCCTACCTTTTATTTCGTCTGTCATGTATGATGTTGAATGAGTTAAGAAATAGTGATTTCACAAGAATTTGCATTACCTACAGAGGTTACATACAGTTCTTTATTTGTAGGGAATGCTGCCTGGCCGCTCTGATTTTAATGATATTTAATCCTGCAAATATAACACCTGCAAGTCTAAGTATTAAGACATCTGTTAGACTCAGAACTTATGACTGTCCCAAAATGCATATCAGACCACCTTTTAAGTATGAGTTGACCTTTCCTTCACATAAATTCACAGAGGCAAATTATATTCAAACCACAACTAATAAAGGAACCAGTCGGGGCCTGAATATTACAGAATCCTTGTTCCACTCTGCACCCTGGTTGCAATAGACAACATTGCAACTAAAACACAAAACGGTCCTTGAAGTGTCCCAAGAGCGTGAAAGTTAAAAAGCTTTACATCTTTCTCCTGATTAATAGATGCAGGGCCGGCCCTACAATAGGGCAGACTGGGGCAATTGCCCCAGGCGGCACTTTAGAAGGGACGGCACTTTGCCGCCCCGAGCATTTTTTTTTTTTTGAAACGGAAGAGAGCGAGAGAGGGGCGCCGAGTGGTTTTCGCTTACCCGCTCGGCCCCTTCTCTCTCCCCCTGCGGCGAGTCTCCCTCTTCGTCTTGGTACCGGCTTGTAATCGCTGAGCGCTCGAAGTGGCGTCAATTCCGGCGCTCAGCATTACAAGCGCACCGTGCAGAGCAAGGGAGACTCGCCGCAGGACCTTTAAAGGTTAAGTACCGGGGGCGGGGGGGCGTCGGCGAAGTTTAATAATGCCCGGCCCCTCGCCGGACCCCGCCGGCGGGCGGGGGGCGGCATTTTAAACTTTGCCCCAGGCAGCGTTACGTCTTCGGCCGGCCCTGAATAGATGGTTATTTTTATAACTTGGTTGTTAATCAGCAGTGTGACACGCCAGCTACATAATATTTTTTGAAAACGGTTAAAAGTTCGCAGAATTCGTAAATATAAATCCTACTACCAAATGTTTAATAAATATTGTAAATACATCTTAGAGACACGATTACATGATCTGCAAGTAAATGTTATTGGAAGTATTAATTGGCAACTGAATGACTTAATCTCCAAAAACGCAATTACTTTTGGCACTGTTATTAAGTAATTTAATTCTCTGAATAATTAAGTGCACAACCTGCTCTGCTCTGTTTACACCATGAATATATTACAAATGTACTGTCAATAGAAAATGATAACTTCTCTGTGTGACTTATGTCATAGAAGAAGCCAACTCGTGTCTGCTTATTAGACTTTTATTAGGCTCTGCTTCTTGCCGGCCCTGAACTGTGTTTATGTTTATTCAGGATGCACTTGCTGAAAATTAGGGTTACGTTGTGTTTGTGTAACGTTGTGTTTGTGTAGCGTTGTGTTTGTGTATCGTGTTCTGCAGACTATGGCACTTAGGAATCCTCTATGGTTTCAGGAATAGTTTCTGGGACATGCCATCGGAGTAAATAACAGTAAAATGAGTAGTAGACTTTAGACAGATTGCATTATTTTGGTGCAATTAATTGATTATAGCAGAAATAATCCAAACATAGAATATTACAGCAGATAAGGACCCTTTAGTCTGCCCATTTTCCTGATGTAAAGGCTCAGACCTTAATCCTTGGTCTTGTCTTCAGCACAGCTTTTTTTATATAGTTAGTTGAACATGATAGCACTAAAGCAGGATTTAATATTTTCAATCAATAGAATTTGATTTATACTAAGGCATTTTTAATTATGACAGACCAACTATATGATACAATGTACAGAATCGGTTAGGCGGATGATGGCATCCCAAAGAATCAAATCTAATTAATAACACACTTTACTAGATACCATAACCCCCATTCTTCTCCAGAGCCCCACCAAGAACACCATCTATTCCCAACAAGAAAGTGGGCCCCATGGATAGATTGGAGGTTGCCTCCCATGCTTCTTATAAGAAAGAGAACAGAAGCTAAAAAAAATAGGACAGCCATCTGGAAAAAGGAAAGAAGAGGGAAAGAGAGGCCCAATGGACAAGGAAGGAAGAAAGAGAATTCCTATATAAGTTTTAGGGCCATATGCACTAATCAAGAGGTCCAGATCTTATAGACTCTTGCACCAGAGCCCTCGGTTCATCCATCTCAATAACATCCATGATTTGTTGACAGACTTTGTCTTAAAGTAGGGTAAATCAGGCAACCTCCAAACTTCAGCAAGCTCTCTCAGCGTAGACCATTCAGAGATTTAATAAAAACTATGCATGGACCACCCTATTGCCACAGCAAATTAATTTACATATGTTTCCACTGGTATGAATGTCAGTCCTGAAAAGAAAAAAAACCTTTGTTTTGCTATTTTTGTTTTGCTTTTACTCATTTTTCTGAAATGAACCTATAAAGCCTTCATCATAAAATACTCGCTTGTGAACATTTTAATCACATCTACCGAGCAGAGTCTTTGCCCTTAGCTAAATTGTTGCATGACTGACATTGAAAGGTGGTACTGTATACCCTTACGGGATGTGCAGCCCAGTGAGAAAGATCAATTTTAAGCCTAGCGAGATCTAAATGGTTCAGTAAGTTTCAACCAAATCCCATCCCCCTCTAGACTGGGCTTGTTTTCACACTGACACAGCTGTGTCTACTTCACATGGTGGCAATGACCTTGAGCAGCTGCCATACGGTATGTAATAAAGAACATACTATTGGAAATAACACGCTAAAATCAAAGAATCACTTTAATCCATCTGTTTACCTTTCTTGAAATCATATTTTATATGGCCAGGAGATCTAGATGCTGGCATACAGCAAAGGGGGTGTTTAGTATTTTATGGAATATTCTAAAACACCCAATATAATTATTTTATCTGAGGAAACAGATGCTTAGAATATCACTGCTTTTTAGTATACATACTATGTATTATCTGAAGCCTTATGATTGTCTAGTTTTATAATTATTTCTTCTAGATTGCCTTAAACAGTGCCTACTGCCATTATGTAAAGAAAGGCGAAAGCAACATTTAATTAAGCAGCTAATGGACGTTAATAAACCAAAATATACATAATCCTCTTTGTGTTCGTAAAAGGGAATAATCCGTGTATGTTCGGAACAAAAATAAGAAACATTCTGGAGATACAGTTTCCTCCACCAATATGTCTATTCCCCACTGCCCTGGACATATGGTGCATACATTTATTTAATTGAATAATTTCATGGGCTTTTTAAAAGGTGAACTGTCACCCATCACAGCTTTTAGCGTAACTAAATTCATTAGTTAAAACTACTTAATGCTTGTGCTTTGTTTGTCAACCTTTGTAATTGTTTTAGAGATGCATTTGCATCAGAGTGGCAATGTCCGCATTATCTAATCAGTTTCCCGTTCTTGCGTTCTCTATCTTCCCCTTACCTACCTTCGTAAAGGCTGTCTAAATCAGTCATCAACAATCAGCAACGTAACAAGGTAGCGTTACCTTAATGAGGAGGGATTATGATGCTGATCTAGAGAACACAAAGTTAGTAATATATATATATATCTATATATATATATTTATTTACCCTGCCATCTGTAAACACCATTGTATAGGTTTGTGTAGTTCAGAAACTCAAATTTAAATTTCATGTAGGCATTAAATGAATGGTTTGCATTCTGATAAATTCACTCTGGTGTTATAATGAACCACAGATGTCATTTTATAGATTTATGTTTTCATATTTAATAATAACACAGAAAGCAGAAACTCACATTTTGCCTGTAACCCACAGTGAATATCTTATTTTTACCCTTGTCGCTGATTGGTGATTAAACAAACCCTACAAACAATAGCTGGTGTAATAAGTTTTAGTTAATTTTGTGATGATGTTGAGTGTTTCCCTTTATTTGATGTGATGTTCACAACAGGCTGTTATTGATGTGTAATGAATGTAAATAAAAGGGCCCTTGAATATGCAGAATTATTATTTTAGTTAAAAACTCAGACTTGAACCATGTTATTTTAAATAATCACTTGAATTCACTTATTCGCAATGTCTTCATCTTCTGTATTTTTTGAAGAATGCAACTTGTAGCCAAAAAGCTAAGCTCCGAGGTTTAAATGTTATTTTAACCTAAACTTGTACTTTTTTAGAGTACAGAACTGAAGCAATCTTATTCTTAACAATTGTCTTTTCAATTGTAGCACTTAACAAGCCTGCACTGTTATAAAAGGTCATTCTTGTTTTTGAGCAAAAGAAAGTGTGTACATTTATATGATTGCAAGAATGGCATTTAGTTTGTTTTATTTATAGGAACAAAAATCAAAAGGCAATTGGATAATATATCAAGCTGCTAACTTGCAAAACCTTACACGCATCTTATTCCCTCTAGGGATTTAGAAAGTTTACAAAGACTGCATAATATTTAAAAGTTTGTTTTTTTTTCTTTATATAGCATCTGTGATCTAACAGTCTTAAAGGGATTGCACGCTATTTGCGTGAACCAGTAACTGGTCGTGCATTTGGTTATAGCTTCTAAGATACAATTGGATGAGTAACGTATGCTTAAAAATACTTGAAATAGTCTTTTAAATATCCAGGCTTCTGGAAATAAAACCATCATCTAAACAGGGTTCTTTGCTGTTGCTGCCTCCTTTAATAATAGGACTTTCATCTACCTGGGAGCAAGGGGTCAGTGTGAGATCCTTATTAAAGCTAGAACCCAACACGTTTTTATAATTAGCGACATGATGGGATATCAAGACATTGTTAAAGTCATTCCTATGTAACACAGAGATACTCGGTGCTGTAAAGCTCAGCTGTCAGACAGTGGGGTAAAACAAATATCCAATAGGCTCCGAGCATTCATAGAGTTCACAATGGTCCATACATTTATCTACCTAGTTCTGGAGGTAATGATAGAATTCTCAGCCTCATTCCATTAAGCTCTCACCCACCTGACTTTGAAGAGTCTTGAACAATCTTCTACCTATCTATTTAGTATATTACTTGAAATCATAACATTATCGGCCAGCAGTTCCTTTGCTGGAGTTATGACCCATGGCCCTCTACACACAATATTAAAGGGAAGCACTGGCTAAACTCAACTTTGGTTGGTCTGGCATTGCTCTATCCAAATCCACAGATCATCACAGTAAGGCTAAAAAATCATAAAGAGTGAAAATAGATCATCTGTGTTTGCTACAATGTTCTTCACACTTCCACAACTGTTTTGTGTGCCCCATTGAAATATTTAGAAAATTGATGGAAATTTACAATATTTAGTTTGCATATGAGGTCAACTTACACTGCTACCATAACGTCATTTTGTTTTGGAGTAGATATTCCCAGGTAGGATTCAATGGTTTGTGTTGGAGTGGAGAATTCAGTATTGGGTTATACATGTGTAAAGGTTTGTACCTTTTTTGGCTGTCCATGTTATACTTCTGTCATCCACATGCCCTCTTTTATCCCATGGTAACAGCATATATAAAAGAGTCCCTTGTCAAAGTTTGGTTAATTCCAAAGGCTTATGTCCATGGGTAAATTGAAACAGATAGTGCTACATATGTTATGGTATAACCTCAGTGTTTCCTGAATAGAATGTGAAACTTGTAAGAGCAGTCTTAACATGAAGATTCTGCTAAAAGATCTATAAATAATTGTATGGCACCGTGCTGCAGATCTCATATGTAAATGGTAATTTTTCATTTTCTTAATGAGGCCATATCTTGCAGGATTTGGGAGGTCTTCTCAGAGCACAGATGGTCTAGGTGGTAGAGAAGACTGCAATTAGGTTTTTTCCCCATTTTGTCAGATATCTGTATATACCAGAGGAATTCTAGAACATAGAGCTGGCCTTGAAGTCATAGATGCATACTGTAAATATATGGATATCAACAGCTGTGCACAAGAAATTTTACTGTAGGAACATAGGTTGAAAGGAGAGTCAAAATCACAGTTTTACTATGGCATATGAACAGGGACAGTAGATTTCCATGTCATTTGTTGAATTTCATGCTGTTAATATAATCGCTACAGCCTTTATGGAGGGAAGCGTGACAAGGACACCTTACTGTTGGGTTCACAAATAACAGAGAGTGTCAGAAGAGTTGTGTTTCCACTGCTTGACTTCACTATACAATATGAAGGTTCAACTCCAGTGAGTTTCCGCTGCATGAAGAACAACTCTTAGTGAATAAACTCCATACCTCTTTATTAGTTTTCTTTTTAATCAAAGAGTTAGCTACTGCTACATGATATAATTTTAAGTATATCACTTTAAACATTATTATTGTTTTAATTTGCTTTTTCATCTGTTACATTGCAAAATAAATACTGCTTGTTAGCCCAAAGTTTCAGCAGTTATGTGGGTGGTGAAATGTAAAAAAAATCTGTTTTTAAAATTACTGTATTGAAAATACATATATATATTTATATTTATTTTTTTAAGTATTTTTCACAATCTGGTCGTTTTGCCGTTACATCTCATCATACAGCCTAACACCATAGAGTTGCTCACATTAGTGTCATTCTCGTTGATCTTGCATTTGTAAATTAATACACAAATACTTATATTTCTAATCAGCATGAAGCACTTGAGAAAATCACTCCCTGCGTCTACCATAAAGTAAATTTGAATAATATAAAAACTCTCTTTATGAATATGCAACACATGAGAATACATTAGTATATTTTTATCGTTATTTATTTATTTTCACAGGTGCGTAATAAAATTGTGTTCACCTGATTGTCATGAGTCATTTTCCAGCTACCATTTTTTTGTCCTGTAGAACTTACTTCTAAATGAATAATAATTTATGTTTCATTATGGAAACCAAAATAGGAAATAGCAAAGATTGTCTATTAACTTTTCTTTTATCTGTTAGTAATTCAGGAATACAAACTCAGGAATAAGTTGAAAGGTTCTAGGTATGCCAACACGTAAACACAGCATAGATATAAAAACTATAAATATGTCCTCTGGGTGGGATGCATGTCTTTTGTTGCTGCACTCCTCATCCTCTCAAATCCAATGTTAAATAACATTGTGCATGCTTATACACAAGGTCGACTGTGACCGGGACCATAGGTCTGGCCATTTAAAGTGCATCAGACTACATGTTAAAAGTGGTTAAATGTTGAATGTAATGGAAATATATGCTGAAGCCCAGTGGCTCGCAGAATATTTGCTTAGTTTTCCCTATGGTCAGTTCAGGCCTGGTCACTCCTATATGATTTTGGTGCAGAAAGGTTGTGCAGGTACCCCATCCAACATCTAGAGAGGCAATATTTTTTGTCAAGCCCTACCTGCAGTTTATACTTTTCATTTATCAATTAATGTACTGGTGTAACATTCGTTTAAATATTAAGCACTCAGCAGACATGAGTTGAATGGTTGATGTGCTATAGAAGATATAAATGGGTCCAACTTTTGAGAGGGACAAACCAGGCCCTGCAGTGCCATTTCTTACTCTCCACCATCACACTTGAGAGTGTTTCCATGCCTAAAAGAAGCTGGGTTCCAACACTTAATGTCACATGTCAGTGCTCGCTTCTCAGATCTACCGCTTGGCCTGTCCAAAGGACAAAGGAGCCCTGCAAATTTTTTTGTTCCAGGATGAGCCCTGGCCCTGTGGGACTCACCTGTCTCTCACCTCTGTCTTCTCTTTTTCCTTTCTCTCAGTCTCGTTCTAATTCTCTCTCTCTATATTTTTTTGTTCTTTTTCCAAGAATACGGGTTATTGTAGGTAATTATTGTAAAGTTATTTAATTATTGATTTTACCAACATACCTGGGCTGACATTTACTGAGTTATAATGAAGCCAAAGATATGCATTAGCAGAATGAATATGGAACAAACAACCCTTTTGGAAAGAGACTTAATTCATTTTCATAGATATATTGTAATTACCCAGGAAGTGACTGCATTCTCCATTATGACATTAACGACTGAAATTAACTGACAGAGCCGTAATATATAGTCATATTACGAATGCGCTCAGAACACTAATGTTAGCTTAAGGACACATAAAACCGTTACGTCTGCCAAGATTACTGACTTTACTGTTTGTTCTCAACCAGGTATTATTTTTAATGACTCCTTAGCTGACTTGTCCGTAGACATAACTAGTTTTGCCAACATCTTACCAAAAAGATCTTAATTTATTAACACATTTAAAAGTCTATAAACACCTGGAAACTAAAGATACTTGAATTTATAGTGTCTGTAAATTTCTTACTGAGGTTTAAATAAGGTTTTGCTAAAGACCCCATTGGAGATAATTGCGAGATTGATCATGTCCTTTAAATATCACAGCTGATTGTAGCAACGCATGATCATACACAAGTATGAAATGAAAACACAGTCTCCAGGGGGTATTTAGGGATTGCTTATTTTATTTTTACTTAAAAAAATATCAAATATTAGTTCAGTACAACTCAAAGTGTGAAGACATAGCTCAGTTTTTATTTAACCCTTTCTGTGGTGAATACACCTCAGTGGTGTTTGTTGGTAAAATATGTATTTTTAAATGTGATGCAATTTATGTACGCTCCAGCTGCACTTTATGATAGCTTAGTGACCCCTTTACATTTTTGTTTGTTCCTCCTTGCAAATACGTGGAGACATTTTGCAGAGTCCCCCCTATATATATATATATATATATATATATATATATATATATAGATATAGTTTCCCTCATTCCCAGCTCATAAGTTTGCAGGAGATATGTTTGGCTAAAAATATCTTCTTGCAAAAGTGCAGGCACCCAGTTCTCTTCTCCAGCTCAAGCCCAGGCTCACATAAGAGTTCTATGAGGTTATAAGTGCTCCCCTTAAAGCTTAGTTGTTCACACAGGGCTTCTCCATTTTGGGTTTATTTTTGTTGAATAAATCATGACACGGTGTAATGTGTCATGTGTTGTTTTTCATCTGAGATTTTTTTACCTAATTTTTAGACCTGCTAAGTAATAGATTATTGTTATTATGCCCTGTTATGTAAAACCATAGAATTCAAGGAAGGGGGTATGTTCTTTTCACACACATAAATATATATATATATATAATATATATATATATATATTATATATACACACATACATACACACATGGCCCTGGTTCTAAAATATAAAAAGATGGAACATAAGCAGGCATCTAGGAAGGGGGGAATATTCTCCCTTGTGGATGCTATGCATTTTTTCCAATAATATTAGACTTGTAAACAAGCTTAAAAATGATTTTGAAGCAATTTTAGTTTTTACATAATATAATATTTTCAGGCTGGTGTCTTTGTTAAAAAGTAGATAGTTTATTGGAACAAAATTAAATTATTCAATTCTAAAATACATCACTGTATACGCCACTCTAATGCTCAATGATGTTTGTTTTTCAATGGAACTTGCCCTTTAAACATGCTTCATATCCTATAGCCTATAATCAATTAAAAAAAGTCATAAAACAAAAAAATCAGATACTGTTTTTGGAGTAGGTTGTGACGCAATACTATTAAACAGTGAGGTTTTGATTGGGCTATTAAAAACCTACAATGAATATCCCACAAAGTAATACCTACATCTGAATTACACAGCTCTATAAAAACAATATTTCTGTTGGCAGGTTTGTGTTTGTAATTGTAAAAGTAAGAAAACATTATGTGGATTTCATCTATTACTCAATCTTCTGTATATCACTATAACATATTTGCAAATAGAAGGCATAAAATGTAAGTACAAGCTTTATTTACTTGATATTTATATTAAAATTGACAATCTTATCAAACAAACAAAACATCTCAAATGAGAAATGACCTTTGCCGAGGACTTAAATATAGTCTTTTAAAGAAATTTACAAAATTCCCATAAATGCCAGTTTTATTTACGTCCTATTAATCTAAATATTCATAATATGGGTAAAAATGCTTTTTCAGAACCTTCCATGTACAATTTAATGGAAGCAGCTATGACTGAAGTACCCACTATCTCCGGGCCAGGCCCCCCACCCAATTTACCTTAACCCAATAACGACACATGAGACTTTGGTTGAAAAGGCCACAGCCAGTTTTCTTTATTAACCAAGTCAATGGCACACAACCTTAGGTCCGACACCTCGTTGCGTTAACAGGGCAAAGACTACCAAACTAAACACATAAATATAATAAATCAACAAACATAAATAATTAACAAAAACCATAAAGCCTACCAGGCAAACTAGGAACCACCACACCGGGACAGACATACCAAGATGCCCAAACCTAAACCTGAGGCTCCCAGCACCACCTACTGGGAACCTCCCACCAAATGTTCTCCCCCAGAGCATTCACCCCCCCCTAGATGCCTGCTAAGCTACCCACCTGGCTGTGACAGCAGAAATACCCCAACATTACACAATAAACAGGGAGGGACAAGCAACACAAGGTAAGGTGACTACAACATATCCCCAAACCTTGTGTCACAACCCCTTAAATAACCACCCCTCTAAACCCTACCCCCAACCTACCAAAACTGGCGCCAAAGCCTGGCCCTACTCAGGAGCCGAGTCAGGGCCCACTCTGACCATGCTGGCCCCCGCCAGCATCATTAAGAGTGAAATCGCGTTTAGGACGTGGGTGTCCCACCCACTTTTATATCAGCGTTCAATAAAATCTATGGAGAGTGGTTCTGTGCCCGTTCTTCCCTCCTCTTACCTGTCTTATAGTAGATGTCTTGTCCGCAGATGGCTGCGGAGCCATGGGTTGCTGTATATGTGTATCTGCTACCTGGGCTGTACAGAGCATTCAGGTAGAATGGGTGGGATGCAGGGTTGTACCGTGTGTATTAGCACAATATATAGTGGGGAATTTTAAAAACCTACTAAAATAACTTGTGGGTGCTACTATTACAAAAAACAACTCCTCAAATTGTTCAGTGTATATATATATACCATCATTAAGTATAAAAACTATCTAAGAATGTAGAGGCAATTTCCTTCGAAATTTCACCTATGAAACTGAAAACTCCAAAAGTTTATTCAGGTATTTTTCCTGTTTTTTTGGAAACACATCATATTCCTGATTTTTTTATTTACTTTTGGTACTTACAGGGGTGAATGTGAATTATCCACGTTGCTGTTTCTAAACAAGATTTTTAAAAATGTAGCAAGTATATACTTTTTCACTTGCCACCCCAAAGTGTGTTAACTGGTTTTTATTTACCAGTTTAAAAATTAATTAAGTTTATTAAAATTTAAGGTTTTTTTTTTCCAGGTTTACAAACCAAAGTACACAGTATTTCAGTACATTTCCTTCCATAGGTATGCGAAATTACTGAAACAACTTGTGATTTGTATTCAGAGAACCCCCCCCGAGTACAGGAATACCCCACATGCACCCCACATGTCTTTTAGGCACTGCAGGTTCAACACTTGCACTAGACTCAGTAGAGGTCCCATATTTCAACCTAACCACATAAAACTATATATTTTTCACATCCACTTTGCAGCTTCACCATGTTTATTTTTTTCGAGAGGATATGTGAAAAAATCTTAGAACCTAGAACATTCATTTTAGAAATAAAAGACATTATAAACATTAATAATTATCATTAGCTCATTAATATTAAAACTGGATTGTACTACATTGACCAAGTTCATTAAGAAAGAACAGGGTCAGTGCAATAACATTTTGGTTTATTTTATTTAGTTTTTTTTTATTTAGTAGCATTTTATAGATATGCAGGGTTCTAAATCCTTAACTACGAGTATAACTCTCTAATGTAACTCAAAGTTCATGAATTATACACTAGATGTCTGTGTAGGATGTTCAGTTAATTTGCTGTTGGTTATGGACTTTATCACTTATCTAGCTGAATATTCAGTTGGAAATGAGCAAAGATTTACTTTATTTTGAATCATAAGTTAATTATATGTCTTAATCAGTAATGGAATTTTGAAATGAAAACCGAATTACATTTACACTTAATTTGAAAACATTATTTAAGGGAGGTATTTTTGGATAGCCATTATAGACATCAAATTATGCCACTATTATCTGAGATTGCATGCTTGTATCAAACTACCAGAGATAAATGGATTAATGAACAACCATCAAGTACAAACAAATTGTATCCTTGTATCAAGCCTGACAAGCTACCTAAGAACGGTTAATCAATGCAATTGTTATTATGTGGATCAAGGTAATCGCCTATGAGTTCTTATTTAATAGCATTTCCAATGTCCTCTGGCACTATTGTCTACAAATGATTAATTAACCAAAAAGTACATGCAATGAAAAGAGGCATCAAAATACTCATAATAGACAAGAATGTGACTGTAATTTATTGAATCATAAAATGTTTCTACTATTTTTCAACTACTTTCTAACCAAAGTAACCAAAATATTTGGTGTATACTAGCTTATAAAAAAGTATATAACTATTCATATAGTTTGTGTGTGCGCATGTATGTGTATGTTATATATGTGTTAGCGGTCCGGTGCTTGCTGAAAAAATTAGCAGGAATTATTTATAAATACTGCAAGCACATGATAAATACAGTGCTTAATATTGTGGCTGCAGTATAATGCTTTGCATAAAGAAAATTACAAGCCTTTAAAAATATTGATTTAGTAGGTGTTCCAAAAAATGACAGTTTTAATGGTATGATTGTTCACATTTTTGTTTGCAGATCTACTTTTTGGTGTATTGCACTCCAGATGGAAAAAAAAAACAAAAACTTGTCACACTATCATTTATACATAGTAATTTGGGTTTAAAGAAAGACCAACCAAATCAACGCTGCAGCCTGAAACTTCAATTTGTTTAGTAATACCTGTATTTAAACTCGACAAGTCTCGTGTCTGTGCAAGCTATTTAAAGCATTGGTACCGATTAAACGATTTTGACCGCATCTACAATTATTTTTATAACCTAATCTATATTATTACTATTATTATACCTGTTTTCGTCGTAGAATAAATTTCTCAGCATTTGGATTTATACCCACATTTGCTTTAATTAGAGGTTTTTAAGCAATGGTGGTGTAATTGTTGAAGAGATGATGATGACATTTAGGAAAACGTAGTATTAGTGTTCACATATATATATATATATTACTCTCTTTACCCCCACAAAAATCTGCTAATGTCTCTGTCCTGAGTGGATAAGGCGTCTACTCCTCACTTTTTTCATACCTAAACAGTACTTAACAGTACTCTGCAGTTAACTGTAGAATTTGCTTGTGCCTGTGTGCTGCAACTTTGCAAGCAATATAAGTGAGCTGACAAGCAAATCCACCATTATAAATTGGGTTACATTGCTTTTTGGTTTGCAAGGAATGAATTCATCTTATGAGAGGCATTGTAACTTAACAGTAGTCTTCCGAAAACGCGAACAAGTCTAGATATAATCCAATCTGCTTTTTAGATTTATAAACTATTTCAGTGCCATTTTTTCTCTCTTTATGCATCTCTTACAGTGCCAGTCGCTCTGATTTCATTGAGCTCTTCTTTGATATTGAATGTAAATAAATGGCACCAAGCATTGCTTTTAAATCATCAGCAAATACCAGATCAATAATTTGGAAACTGCCTGTAGTATCACATCCACGTTACTCCAGTATGAAGTACTCTCAGTATCTACTGTACTGACTTTAAGGTTGTTTGGCAAGCATTTAGATGCTTTGAGATACTACAGTTCTTTTTAAAAATATATTTCTTGTTCTAGTAATGTGAGGTTTCCTTTGAAAGTAATGTGTGTTTCCTTTGTATCTGCACTTATAATCAATGTGGATATTTACCAAGAGAAAAAATCTAGTTAACTCATTATAGGCAAGGACTTTTTAATACCATAGGATTTAAATGATTTGGGGATTTTAACATACTTTTTTTCGTAAAAAAAAAACTAGGGTATTAGAGCACATACTAAGTTATTAAACCTTATAAAGCATATGCAATTTTACAAGTCAAATATGACTTCATTTTGCCATGTTATTGTCAGGAACTGGGTCCATACAGATGACTGTAATGACCCAGAGCGTCCATTGTGCTCAGGAGTCACAGTGCAGTAAAGGAGTTGGAAAGGGCCTGGTGCAGGGCGACTGCACTAAACCGGGTGTTGAGCACCTAGGGTTGTGCAGCCACACACCAGCGCCCTGATATAGCAGCGGATGTAGTCCAGAACGAAGCAAAGATATACCCTGCAGGCACCCTGGAGCAGGCATGAGACATAGCACTAGACTCATGTGCGGGATGCTGCAGGCTGGGAGTGTGGAAGCTAAGCAGAGTAACAGCTGAAACATAGTGAGCAAGGGACAGGGCAAGAAACATAACCAGACAAGGCATACATAATACAGGGCACAACAGTGAACAAGACAAGGAATACTCAAGATCCAACATGAACAGGACAGGACACCCCTCTACCGGGGATACAAGACAGGACACCCCTCTACCGGGGATACAAGACAGGACACCCCTCTACAGGGGATACAGGACAAGACAACAAAGCACAGAGCTGCCTAGACTAACCAGGCTACACATGACAGGAATACACAGAAACCACAGGACCAAACAGGACTAGCCTAGGACTAGAAGATAACTATTGGAGATTCTGTCACATCTTCTGGCCATAGTATGCTTAGCCCACCACTACTCTAAAGTACTCCAATATACGGTGGGTCCTAACACTAAACCCTGCCTATAGAAGTACTAAACCAACCAAACAAGAAATCTAAACACATAACAATGAGACATACCTTTGACTGCAGACTGAGACAAACATAACCGGTGGGGCTCACCTTATAAAGGATACAGAACTGAAGCAAAGAGCAGAACTAGAAGCAAGGAATAGAGGATCAGATAGAGCATAAGGAAATCCAGGAATGGATTGTAGCAAAACAGAGAAACTGAAGCAAGACAGAGATATGCAGCTCCACAGCCTAGGTGGGATATATATATATAACCGATCATTATGTACTAATAAAACATTTTAAAATCAGAGCAGTCAAAAACATCTAAATTTTGCACCAAATGAATGTGTCTTGATTTGGGAAGTGTAGACCATGCTAGTAATTTACATTTGGTTTAAGCAATGAGAGAGCAGATACATTTGAACATTTGATATGCCTATAGCATTACGAAAAGTCACAGAAACACCACACTGGGATCTGCTCAAAGAGTTATCATTTTGTATGAAAACCTACGTGGATTTATGGGGTCATTGTAAAAGGTCTCTGCTTATAAGAGAGAATCAGGTGATATCCATTTATTAGTGTTTCCCTATAAAGAGAAGAGTGCTCATGTTGATCATTTATTCCATTTCATTAATGAGGTCAGGGTCTTAAAATCTGTTGTGGGCTGAGAGAGGAGAACATAAGCTACTCTGTTTGTTTTTTAAGTGGCTTTTTTGAACTACCGGTACTATAGAAAAGCAATGGCTATAAAAAACACCTCAATAAAAAAAACCTAAAGAATACCAAAATAAAGGCAGAATCGTCTTGAACGTAATTAAAAGTGTGATGTTTTAGTTAAGTAACAAGTTCTTCTTGCTGTCACGTTCTTGTTTACATATCCATGTTTTCCCTGTCTCGCTTGCACACAATGAATCACCCCTAAGGTAACCTTGAAATGTGTGAGGACCACGGTTTGAGATTACTTAACCACAAGGAAGAAAAATGCATTTGTTACATTGTAGCTCTAGCAAAAAGAACCCCTAGTGCATTTTGTCTCTTAGAGGTATCAATCAATTTATATTTAGGACTGTGGAATGACTTTGTCAATAAAAGATGGCACTTTGTCAATAAAAGATAGTAGTGGTAGTAGTAATGATAATAATACAAATAATGTATATATATATTTAAATACCTTGGCAGAATGCCAATATCACATTTGATTCTGCTACTTTAGGGAATTTTCTTTTATCTAAAACTTTTATTTTTAAAATTACTATTTTTTGTAACTTTCTTTAAAGTGTATTTTTTTTAAATATTTTTTTGCCCTACAACACTCCCTTTTAATGCTTTTTATAGTTATTGCCAAGTGGATGATGTCCTACATCTCTAACCTTTCTGCTATGTAATATTTTGTTTGTGATCCTCGGTGACACTAAAGTCCTCTTTCTATAAGCTATAATAATTTGCTTCCAAGTGTGGTAATTTATAGAATTGCTGGGACCCCTCTGCTCTCGAGAACAACAGGGCAAATCTTTGACTTTGACAAGAGTTGCTGGTGACTGCATACCCCAGAAGCATAGAATAGGACAAGAGAATTGAAAAAGAATCGGTCAATGTAGCTTTGAAATGCTCAGAATGTGAAACATAAAGTGAATTGTGTAGCCTTAGCTTTAATGTTCATATTTTGTATACAGCAGTCCATGACAAAAAGTCATTGTTCATACAGTATTTTATATATAGATTGATAGATTGTACTCTGGCAAGAGCAGGGCCCCTTCTCCTTCTGTACCAGTATGTCTTAATGTATATTAAATATATTGTCAATTGTATTGTTAATTACTGATGTTCCCTATTGTAATAACACTACAGAATAAATAAAATGTAAGACATACTTGGCTCTGGGAGGCAGCTGCAGGTACCACGCCACAAAAAAATCATCATATTTTAGAGGTGCACCCTAAATTTTTTTTTTGCTATATATAAAGTATATTATTTGTTTTAGTAGTAATCTATTTTTAAAGCCTCACAAAGAGATCAAAAAAAATATTTAGGGGGCATCTCTAAAATATGATGATTTTTTTGTGGCAGGGTACCTGCAGGTGCCTCCCAGAGAATAAGGTACCAAAACAAAAGTAGAGCATTAAAAGGTATTTATGCCTTGTTGACATTTAAACATATCAAAAGGCAGTTTTTTAAAATTGTAATCAAATAGTTCATCCTACCTGTTGCGAAAGGTATTTCGATTTCCAGTTTTCCCGTAACAAACAACAATTAAACAGTGAGCTGAAGTCAAGAAGGGGAATGAGATGGGGAGTAATCTAGAATGACAAGGATATTGCAGCTCATTTGTGTATTATTGCATCGATATTTAGTAGTAGGAATCTAGAATGTGGACCAGGGCTTGACTGGCTTACCACCAGGATATGGACATGTTTTCCAGTGTGTTACCTGTGGGGAAGCCTTCTCCACGTGGCTGTCACTGAAATCTATGGTTGGCCATGGAGTCATTTAATGTGATATGATGGATGTCTGGAGCAACGGCATCCTGAGAGAGGGAGGATCATACAGTATGTGTTTACAGGGCCGGAAAAACTGTGGAGCACACAGAGCAATTACTCCAGGGCGCTGGCGTTCTCAGGGGCCCTGCAGAAATTGCTCCAAGGCCCCGGTGTTCTGACTGGTCCATACCTGTCCCACGATGCGGTGATCCAATCCTTTCCCTCGGCATGTAGCAATTATCCTCCCCTACTGAGGATTGGCGTCATGGAACCCAATACGGATGTATGTGTACGTGTGTGTGTGTGTGTATATATATATATATATATATATAGTGTGTGTCTGTACGTATATAAACCCGTATCTTTATTTAATGTGTCTAGTAAGGAAAGGGTACAAGTCTTTTAAATTGCTTACTGCTAGATTGGTGAATTTGTTGAAGAGAATGATGGGGGGACATGATGGCGAGGGGTCCTTTTTAAGAAGGGGTGAACATAAAAACACGTATAGTGCTAGGACAAAAATATATAAATATGCATTGCGAAATAATGTTGTTGTGACATTTAAGGCTGGTGCTTATTTTTTTTAGAGCTGGTTTTCATTCCCAGGTTTTATTCCCTAGATTTAGCTTTATTAATTAACAAATTTATGACTTATTTTCCATTTAATTTCCACATTCTTTACTGAAGCCATTAGCCTGTCATTCTGTGCAATTCAAAGTAAATGTATCAGAAAACAGCTGGACAGTAAAATAAAATAAAATAAAATAACTTGTAAAACACCATGAGTCAAACGGGGATAAACCCCCATTTCTTTTTATTATTATTTTTTCCTACTTTCATAAATTCACTAGAAAAACAAAATGATTGCTTAGCACAGAAATTGTATCCTCTTGTTATAGACTTAAAATGCTTAATTATAACGCAGCTAAATTGTGGAAAACATTTAAATTATAGTGTGGAATGAAATTATTTTTTGACCTTAACCTATATTTTCCACTCAGGTTGTACACAGCAGATAATTATCATCGTTTGCCTGGTGTGGAGAGCTGGATAGTTGATTGTATAGCAGTGCAAGAGCTCTAACCTCAGTTATTTTATTTTTTATGGTTATTTAAAATAAGAAAAACAAAAATGGAGGAGCAGCACAACCTGGGAACGCTCACAAGAAAGGACGCCAATATTTTTCTTTATTGGATGCCTTACTGTTGACAAACAATTTTAATTGATGTTTACCTGTAATTACTTTTTGTGCACTTTTAAGAATTTGTCCCTCACTGCCTTAGCTTATGTGTCTCTACATGGCCCTCTGGCGGGCTGCATCTGGATGCCTGGCGCATGTTGGATGCCCCTTTCTTTGTCATATAAGAATTATTAATCAGTACCGCATACATCGATGTACACCCAGCTCTATTATTAAAAGCTCTTAATGGTTCTTCAGAATGTGCTTGCATTGTCTTATTGATGTATTGGGCATTCTTAGGAAGATCATGTTGAAGAGAAAACTTACCACATTTTTTGGTTTGAATATAATTGGCCGTGGTTGATATAATCAGGTCCTGGTCAATAAACATCTCAAATTCCCTATACTCTAATCGTACAATCTGCAAACCAAAATGCTGGCCACATCTTATCTTGACCTTTACATTTTACGACATTTATTTGTAGGGGCTATAATTTTAAGTAGTTCAACAGGCAAATATGCTTTATATTACACATATGAAAGTAATTAGAAATAAAAAAAAAATTGTATATGTTTTTTCCTAAGTAGAACAACTATTTGCAAAGGAATGCAAGAAGCCATTGTGCGTACTTTATGTTTTGTTATATTTTCCCCTGTACTTTGAAAAAGTAAAAAAAGAAACGTCTTTTCAGGATAACACATTTTTTAAGGGCTTTTATTTCAGTTGATTTGTGCACTGTGTGTTTATAGAATTGTCATAGTAGTGCAGCAATCTTGCAATTACTACCATGTAGACTTGTGCATTTGTACGAATCTCTGAAAACAAGGCCAACCCCCCCCGAAAGGGAAGAAAATGAAACAAAAAGCTCTGGATTTTGTCAGAAAATCTCACACTCTCATTCGCATTCTCTCATACTCTTGTCCACATTCACTCACTTTCTCACGCTCTGCATGTCCCCCTACGTTCTCTGCCAACCACTTCCGCTTCCGTGTTTCCGCCTCCGTGTTTCCGCCTCTTCCGCGTCTTGCATGTTTTCTCTCTCTTCTGCGGACATGACCTCCTGGGAAACCTCCGCCAAAGTGAACGGAAAGCTCCACCAGATAAACCTTCCTCCAAAATGGTGGAGCTTTTGGTGGAGGGACTTCCTTTTCTAGATTCCTGTGTGAGAATGATTTACAACTTTAAATAATATATTATGATGGTGCAGTCAAGTTTTCAAAATTGCAATTTATATGAATGTTAAAAAGAGAGAGCAAACAATATGCATAAAATAATAATAGTGATCAGGCGCTTAAATATAGTTAATTGCAATTAAATAATTAAACAATTGTGTAAATATATAAGTGTAAATTAAATACAAGTGAAATTATAAAAATGCAGCAAACACTTAAGATAATCCCAATCAAAGTAAACAAAAATAGAAAAAAGTGTTGCGCCTAAAAAGAAAAAAAAATTAAAAAAATATATATATATACTTTTTCTTTTTCTTTTTATTATTCTACACCTATATTGATTTAACAAATTATTCATTTTAGGCGCAACACTTTTTTCTATTTTTGTAAACAAAATGCATAGCATAACACAGTAATGTTCAGCGTTATGGGGCTGTGCAATAATGCACTCACCTGCGTATAGAGATAAGCAGGCCAGTCATAATAAAGGTGTCTTCTTATTCTTCCCCAAGGCTGGCACTCAAAGAATATCAATAGAAAAAAATCAGCAGATATAATCTTCAACAAATTTATTACGTAAATAAAACAAAGAAGCAGAAAATGTCCAAAATATCAAAAATGTTGCAGCTCAAGTTAGACATGCTATATTTTCAACATGCCGGCCTTCAACCTGGCGTGGTTCCACTTATCTACCACTATATATATATACCATATATATAAAAGATACTTACTATATATATACCATATATATATAAAAGATACTTACGTATATCAGAAAAGACATACGGGAGGTTACACAAGACAGAAGACATTGTAAAAAGTTGTCAATGGTTAATTAATTCTAGAAAAACAGCCAACAATTTGAATCAGAGGCTTATTGTCTCATTGTTTTAAGGAGATTTTACTGTTGTGTGAATGTGAGAAATCCACAGCCTTGAGCCAATAAAACATAGTTTATTTTATAAACCCAGTTAATACCTCTTGTGTTTTACTGCTTGACTGAAACAATTTTTCAACACCAAAATTACACTAATTTTAGGATTTTATGACTGTTTGACTGCCTAATAAATAGCTTAAACTCCAATGAGGTATAAAATTGCAGTAATCGTTTGTCCATAGGCAGAGTAATAACAACATCCACAAGACAGGGAAAGATTGTGTGTTTATTTTTCTCTTGTTTCTTGAACTTTAACTTGTTTCTACTTCTACTAATATTGATCAAGCTATGAACTATTTGTTTTTTTGTTATAAATATGTGATGGTTAATTATATATATATATATATATATATATATATGTGTGTGTTTTATTCTAAAATATTCTAAAATGATATGATTATAGGAAGCAACAGAACTGCGAGGAGAGTTAACATTATTGTTTAAGAATAAGAGAAAGAGTGGATGGGTTTTAGTTTAGAAAGAATGAATGGGTATTTTATGGCTAAGAGAGTTAGGTTTCGAATACATAACTTAGCTTGTGGTTATGTTCTCGGCGGGACACCCACCTTGGCATGAGCTATTGAGTTCAGATGACCATGATACATACACTAGCATTGGTTTCATATGGCTGGTCAGAATAAATCACTGCTTTAGTGTTTTTGAATTTGTTTGTTTCTACCAAGAAGCCTGAAAGAGCGTCTCGAAAGAGGTTAGGAATCTCAGACAAAAGGCATGACGCTCACTTGGGTTGGACCTTCATGTTGTATAGTGAGGAGGATGAGTGTCGAGGAGCTGAAGCCGCAACACTCCTGCAAATGATCCTGACACTTCTCCTTATTTGACTAGACCTCTAGGTGATATGATAAGCCTTTATCCCCTTGTATCAGCTGACTTTTGGCCAGTTGTGCCCAAGCCAGGTTGTAAAGTAATTGGCCCATCAAAGCCAGCCTTCTGCACTTACCGACATGTTTGTGGACAGTTGTTTTTTTCTCCGTAGTGGGTTGTAAATTGGTAACATGTTACATGCACCCCAAGTGTCACTTCATTAGTGAATAATCCCTCTTTGCGCCAATGGAGAAACAGAGTATGGCTGTTGTGATGCATTCTAGCATTTTAAAGTCAACAGAAATGCACATGTTAGTACACAAGTAACCCTTCAGAAAAAAGCTTACAAAAGCTTATATTATACAACAGAACTGCTGACAGATGACACAAACGAAGCCCTCAATAAAAGCAGGAGATGGTATCAAACGTCTCTAGACCTAATTCTGCTTTTACAGCTGGAACGTTAAATGATGGATTTTCTAGGATTACCAAAGAATCGACAGCAACTTTCAGTAAAAAGCCAGAACATTTGCTGGCTGTTGTGAATTTATTATCATTTCTTATAAATCATTTTAGGTTATTTCAATTTTTTCCCCTTCTCCTGACATGGTGCATACAATCAAAGTATTAAGTGATGGCATATTATGGCATCCTATTAAGAGGTTCAGGTACCAATTATAATTATTAGAAATCAAATTAGAAACATTACAATTTTTAAAAATAATGCATGCGTGTTTGTGTGGCAGGTTTTGGACGTACTCCATCTGCCCATGTACAAACCTGGGAACTGCCCAAGTTAGGCTACCGAGAGCTCTCCCTTTTTGGGGAGAGTGGCTTCAGAAGGGACAAGGCTAGCCACAGAAAGCCTTTAGTGGACTCAGGGTAGGAGGGGAAGGGGGCATTTGGTCATGTCGATTCTCACACCCGGAGATAGACGAAAGTGACCCAGTCACCCAGGGAAGCCCCCCTCTACCCAGTGACTCTAGGTCTAACGCGGAGCGTTTCTTGATATGCATTCATTCAAAGCATATAGCATTTTAGTACTGAACATTGCCTCATCGCTAATGTTGCAGACATACTGGAATCTTTTTTTATGCATAAGGAGAGAGCATTTCTTCCTACATTACATTTCATTACATTTATTTCAATTGAACACAAAAACTGACAATATAGACCCCACTTCTCTTCCTATGAATTATTATTCAGTGCCTCGTCACTATATTAACAAAAGTATGATAATTATTGTCTTAGAATACTTTTTATAGTGTGTAAATTTGAATGCATTTGGAATTTAAAAAAAAATCAAATTGTTAAAATATTGATTAGAAGGCTGTATATCAGCTTTCAAAGTAAATTAAAGCAATATGTCATCTTTTTTTCTGTAGTAGGAAATAATTCTATTCTTAATAGCAAAAGTATTGACATAAGTTGACATACATTAAAAGCATTGGAATACATGTATTTTTTTTGCTACCTACCATTATTGTTTCAGGATAATAACCCACATTTCTTGAAATAATGTAGTAAAACCGGTAAAAATTTACAATAAAGTATGTTTATATTTTCAAACTAGTATGCTGGAGTATACCACCCACATATGTAAAGAAGATTATATACTATTTAGGGTTTTATATCAATGCTAATGAGATGTTTAATAATACTGAACATCAAACAAATAACCTGTTGTTTCTGAGAATAGAGATTTCTCTATTGTGCACCTTACTAACAATAAGGGCAGCAAAGGACCTTCTTTCCTTTCTAGTATATTAATTTCCCTGACGCATAAGAGAGCATTTATTAAGTTTTCATAGAAGCACCACCTCTGCAGATGTTTCTTGTGAAATGAAAGAGCCAAACTGAACTGATGATTGACTATTCTAATGCTTTTTTTCTATAATGCTGCAATGGTAGTGTTAGGGTGTTTTTAGTAATTTATATTTGAAATCTGCTTTTCAAATAGAGAATACATTAATATAATAATTAATTTAAGTCCATGCAGCTCATGCATTAATGTGTGTGATACGTTCAGAAAATAAACATATCTGTATCAGAGATCTCTCTAGATTTCTTCAGGAGGTTCTGGCAATCAGAGTGGATTAATGTCCAAGCAGAAGAACAGCCACACCCACTTTCCTCACAGCTCCCTGCCTGTTTTTAAGGGGATTTGCGGCTTGCTCCACCCACATTTATATGTAGCCCTGCCCATCTGTCTTAACCACACCCCTCCTCTCTCTTATAAAAAGCTGCAGATTGAGAGCCTCACAAATTAGGGCTATGAACATGTATCTCTCCGAATATATTCTCATCCTTAATAATGAGGTTGACCCGCAGGAAGAACAATAAAAACTTCCAATTTTGGAATCTGCAGGTGAAAGGGCGCAATAGATAGTGGAGGCATTAATAGGAAGTGAACGTTTTTTGGTACTTTATGTTAAAGTACTTGTGAGTGTGTATCGAAAACTATATTTCTGAACTAAAAGTTGCAATCTTGCGCTTGATATTATTTTTGTTGTTAGTAAATTATTTTCACAAAGAATAATTAGTAGCCCTTTCCCATCTTCATAATCATTTTGAGTGCCTTCATGGGGTTGAGAACACTGGGTGAGTTTTGGCAACTTTGTGTTGTTTGGCTTGGATCAAAACATTATGTGAGTTTACTGGTGGTATCTGATCCCCCACATTATGACGAGGTGAGTCCCTTATGGGCATTTTGATGTTCCCATAAAGAGTATACTCACCTGGGAGTTGAAACATTAAATGAAGGGCCGTCCATGTTGGCCCTCTATAATGCACGGGTTAGTCAGTGAGATTATGTGAAGGTCAGCATTACAACATGCCATTTCTGTTCAGCAGGAGAAATTCGTTTAATTTGCCCATTCATAATTGCTTAGTTAAATCATTGAGTTGAAATTTTCACCTCGCAACAAGTCAGTTAAATTTCATAGTTCACTGAATAAAAGCCAAAATATCTTTGAAAACAGCCAAGACAAGAACACTTCAAATCATACATATGAACAAAACAGATATGCTTAATTTTTATTTCTATTAAACAGGAATATAATTTTCAGGAGACACATGGCTGGGTATTGTTATTCACATATTCTCATTAGATTTTGCTGAATACATAATTTTTTTTCTGTTTGTTCCTTTAGACAACGTCTTGGTAGATGTGTTAGAAGAATGCTGCTTTAGTCTGCGATTGCTATTTAGTCTTTCTGAATATCTAGGTTAAAATAACTAAAATGTGATAATTCTGGTGGAACAGCAATTAGAATGGAAGAAAATAACTTGACTGTGGTGCCTGCAACTAAATGACAAGTTGCGAAGTTATTAGCATTCTTTATGCAAAACTACTCTGTATTAACTATTCATTAAAATACATGCTGTTAACTTGCTTTTCATATCCCTAATGTTTAACGGAAAAAGACAACTGGCAGTTTTCTTTGTATAACCCCTGGCTGTGGATGAAAATAGAAAATAAAACTAACAATATTCTAATATATGCAGTTTATCTAGAAAGTAATGAAATATATTGCTACCCATAAAGGGAGAATAAAGCACAGAAATGATACAGTCTGTGCAAACTTCCCAAACACAAAATAAAGAGTTGATTGACCTGGGGAACGGGGGAATTTAACTTGCTGGAATAAGAGTGAATGAAAGCGTGTCTTATAGAAAATATTTGATTTCTAAATTCAAATGTATTTCTGTTCCCGAACCAATATAAATTTTAGTGCTAGGTTGAACAGTTTTGGGACAGATAGGCCTTCTGTATCTAGTAATGCATGATGTATATTAAAGCAGAGGGAAAAAAAGCTAGAATTCGAGGGTAGGATCTGAAGTACACATGTGCAAATGGGGCCAAAGGCGACTCAAACACATTTTGCGGTTTGTTTTGGGCCTATTCATTTGCGGGCGGTCAATTACATTCCCTGCCTATTTGGTTCAGACGAAAACTGGGGGGAATTATAATACCGGAATGAAATCCGTTGCCCGGTGCCCACATTCACTCTCCCACACCCGCATTCTGATTACTGTTCGCTCTTTTTCTCATGCTCTCTAAATGTTTCCCTACCTTCTCTGCCGACCACTTCCTCAGTCAATTCTGCGCTAGCATCTTCTAGCTCTTCATCTTCTCTCTTCTACCCTTTTTTCTTTTGTCTCCTCTCCTTTATCTTTTATTTTCTATCTTCGTCGGCATCTCCGCGGACATGGAACCTGGAGTGGACAGCCTCTCCCTGGATTGGAGGAGCACAGCAAAGAGACATAAGGTCTCCTTGGCAGATATTTCAAGGCAGGCAGGGGTTTCCAGTTGTTCTGGCTAAGATCTTTTGAAGAAGCACAAAAACACGGGCAGTGTTGTGGACCTTAGATGTAGTGGCCGCTTAAGGAAACCCTCATGTTGACATATTAAATTGATGATCATTAGCACCTGCTTGGTAGAATTATTTTATCATACACCTAAATATGTGCCTACAAAATGCCTGACTTTGTGCAAATTGCCTTCAAACCAGCATCAATTCTTTTAGGCACAAGTGTTGTTACACCAAATATTAATTTGATTTAGATTTGTCTCACTTTCCATTTTGTTAAATGGTAAAAATAAAACTATTAACATGTCTATTTTTTGAAAGCATTCTTTCTTTACAGCATTTTTTCACACTTGCCTAAAAGTTTGCACAGTACTGTATATATATATATATATATATATATATATATATATATATATAAGGTGCTAACAAATTTTGCATCAGTAGAAGAGATTTGGTTGAAACATAATTATTCTTTGGACTGAGTGTTCATATTTTTGCATCATTACCCAAAACAATGCATCTTAGTGACTTTGCTAAACAATAAGTATGTTATACTGCTTTTCAGATGTGCTTTGGATATGGTAATAAAGCATTTAGCATTGGTATTTAGGAAGTCACCATATTGGCAATTTGTCATCAAGGTAACAAATTGTTTTTAATCACAATGCGTTCATTTTTGTTTTTCATTTTGCTGAACATAGGATTATCTTGGCTGTGTCAGCTGTCACATAACTAGTAACTGTGAAAAATGGAGGTCATTTTCGGATATTTCAAACGCTCCACTGTGCATCTTTCTTCCAGGGACAAGGGCTTACTAATGAAAATGATTGATGGGAAAGACATTATCAAGTCTGAGTGTCTGAGGGAAAAAAGATTTTTTTTGTCTTGATGGATATATTAGCAAACCAAATGTTTTAAGAAGCACTTTTCCATCTTTGTTGATGGTTTCTTTATTCAAAACATGTCAGAGAAGCTCTGCTGAGTTTCCTATTTAAATATTGTTTAAAACCAATGACAATGCATAAGCAACTGTGTTCTTTGGAACACTTTAAAAGGGAACTCTCACCTTTTTGTAGTGGCGTATTTATGGTCACTTACCTACCAAGGTAAGTTATTGTTTCTTGAAGCAGAAGGGGAGGAAATTCTACATAAAGTTTTGCATTGACGTACCTTAATTTATGTTTTCCCAGTGTCATTTACAGGCAGTACATCTAGTGTTTACTACTGTTGTGTGTAGCCTTTTTCTTCTGGACTTCAAACACTTTGGGCAGGCTCTAGCCTGAATTGAGATCAGAAGTGTGGTAGGTGAAGCCAGAAGGTAAAGTGAGGTCAAACAAGTTCTGTTAAGGGTAACTAACTGTAGCAAGGACAAGAGGGAAATGGTGACTGTAGGGAGACAGACACTACAACTTGGCAATAATCAACAAAGGGTCAGTAGAGTTTACATAGGACTGCCAGTGATGGCTTCTTCCAGTGGTTACAGGTGAATAACTCCCTTAGAGCAGGATTGGCCATGTATGTTCTTTCAAGGATCCCTACCAAGGAGGACGCTCCTAGGAAAATAGGATATTGCCCCCCTGCAGTTCAATTACTACAATACACGTAGAGCCGTAGGTACTCCAGGTCAAGATTGACGCCCATTCACACTGCCGATCATGTTGTGCATATAACTTGAGGCCAGTGAGGTGCCCTGTTCTGCAGTTGCACACCGTAACAAGACTGTGAGGGGACTTGGATTGACCATTTGAGGTTCAGGGAAGCGTACAAACTTCCTTCCAATTACTCTCAACCATCATCATAATCAAGCCATCTGAACAATCAACAGCTTCAACACATCATCGGAACCAGATCAACTCATCCACATCCTAGCAGTCCTCTCCTATTGTCTCACTCCCCCCTCAACCACCGACTAGATTGTAAGCACACAAGAGCAGGGCCCTCTTCTCCTTCACACCAGTTTGCTATTGTATGTGTTTCTAAATTGTTCTACTGACTGTTACAGCGCTGCAGAATCTGCCGGCGCTTTATAAATAAATGTAATGTAGGGAACTCTGGACCTGATGTAAAGTCAACTTGAATTAGTCAATTTTGTGTTGGTGTAGAAAACTCCATTTTTATTTTTAAAATAGAAAGTAAAGCCAAAGAAGGCAGGGACCAGTAAACAAAACCTTATTTCAATGATCTCTGTCTCTTAGCTGAATAAGAGTTCACTTTTGACGCACAAATATTGCTCTTTCTTTTAAACCACTACTGCCTTCTGGCAGTGGTCGACCCTCATGTTTATAGCCAAAGCATTCTTCTCGGGTGGGTGAGTTTAGTAAAGAATTGGTATCTTAGCTAGTGGTACATTTCGGTTGGCTGGCGCTCATGCTTGACCCAGGCTAGCTCCCCACCCACTCTGCAGCAAATGTTTTCACGCTGAACACTTGGTTATGATGTCAAATCCTGGCCATCTGCCTCTGAAGGACACATGGCTTTGGGTATGCTAGCTAGACACAGACCACCATTGTGGAAACTGGCGGATTGGAGAGATCACTTGTGACCACCCAATTCTCACAATGGTCTCCCAACTAAACTGAGCACCCAGTGCCTTTTAACGCAATCTTTGGAGGCTCTGCAGGCTCGTAACACTAAAGGGATGGGGCCAAACAGTTTTCTCACAAGAAAATACGCGATTGCTCCTTTAATTTCTAATGTGCTCATGTTGACTCCATTTTTATTTCATGTTGATTTTCCTTTGAATGCAGTTTTGCATATCTTTTTATGGATATGTATCGGAAGCATTAGAGAAAATATTGTTTCATAAATTTATGAAAAAGCTTTATACCAGCCCACAGTATTTACAATAATGATTTCTTATGTTTTTCTGCCTATTTGTTAGGTTTCTCTGGAAAGTATTAAGTATGATTTGATTAGTATTCTACAAATAATTAGACATTGGTTTACCGCACGGTAAGCAAGAGTTCATATAAAAGAATATATGAAGTACTGCTTGGCCAGTTAGGTAATTGTTATTTATTTATTATGCTAATTATTTTAGTGGTTTCTTTTATAGGATGGTATGAAATGCAAAATGCAAATCTTGGAGTTAAAATATTATGCATCCTTAGAATTAAAAAAAATATATATCAGTTTTGCTAATGTCTTCACTAATATCTTTGTATTTTTGGTTGCAGATGGATCGCATAATCTTTTGTGTCTTTATGGATGTCGACTTCAAAATCTACAAGAAGAAACTGGTGGATGTTTTTGTAAAAGGTACAACGAACTATAGTAGAAATGGGCTTTCTCATATTTAATATTTTCTTGCCATGACCCCTTTTAATTTGTTTGCTGGCTGTATTTTAAAAAAGGCAGCTTCCTAGGAACTTAACGCCTATTACTGCTTCTTTTGCACTAAGACCAATGAACGTTGATGTAGGTGCTAGGAAATTCTCTCCACACAAATGTAACATTTGTATCAACCCATTGTAAGGGTTGAAATTGAAATTGACGTCACTTCCCGCGCTCAGCATTACAAGCCGGCACCGAGACCGAACAGGGAGACTCGCCGCAGAGAGAGAGGGGCACCGAGTGGGTAAGCGAAAACCGCTTGGCGCCCCTCTCTCTCCTCCGCTTAAAAAAAAAAAGCGCTTGGGCGGGCAAAGTGCCGCCCCTACAAAAGTGCCGGCTTGGGCAATTGCCCCACTCGGCTCCATTGTATGGCCGGCCCTGGAGAGATCTGCAGTTCAGGTAAAGGGGTGGGGGAGGGTTTATGAGGACGTATGTGTGATTAAGGGAATGAATGAGTATTTAAATCTTTGTGAATGAGTGTGTGTGTGATAGCATGGATGTGTAAGGGGTGGGGATTGTAGCATGGCATAGGGAGGCTGTAATCACACTACTATCATCCCCAGGTTCCAGCATGTACTGGCTGCCTTGGCTTGATAGGAGTGTGATTGCTGTTAGCAGTTATATATTATAACATATATGCATTTTAACCCCCTATATGCCACTCAGCTCCATGATATGCCTTTTAACCCCCTATATGCCATCTGCCCCATGATATGCCTTTTAAACCCTATATGCCACTCTGGGCAGAGTGGCATATAGGAGGGTATAAGACATTTCAGGAGGGTCGTCTTATAATCGAGCAAATACAGTATACATATATATATATGTATACAGTATACAGTATACTTATATATAATTTAATAATTCTGGTTTTGACCCCAAAAAATGAAAATGACCATATATCCGTATGTATATTCCCAGCATCATACACATATACATAAAACTGAGCCTTTTCTTCCTGGTGAAAATGCCGGACATGCAGGTAACGGATAAATATGTATTCATGCAAGTTATGTTCTCTTACGTGAACTGATCAAATCAATGAAGGCTACTGAAAGTCTCTTTACCTATTGAAATAATACATTCAGCTCTAGCAGGGTGAACTTGCTAGTGTTGGTCCTTCATAATGAATTGCACATGTGCACATGGATGCTCACACACACAAGTACACATGCATTCTCAGACACACGCATGCTCACACACATACACAGACATGAAAATTTAAAGGGATCATGCAGCTATTGTACCCATAAAACTGCAAAGGAGTGCCCCTTTAACAGAACTACTCTAAGTTATCTTCCACGGGTAATGCTATTACTCCATCAGCTTGCTGATTCAATAGCAAGCTGATAGCAACATTCAATAGCAGGTGACAGTTGGCACACAACAGAATTCCAACTGGACTGAAGTACTGTTGACATATTACAGCCCACCTGGTTACCGCTGAATACTCCTTAATGCACTGATATTTTTAGCATATCAGTGCTATCTAGGTACATAATTTACCCCCATACAAAATATAGTGGAATTTTATGCTCAGAATACACAAAACTTCTGCTGACTTGGAAACCACAAGTCATGAGATGGTCAAACATCACACACACTAACTTATACGAGGTACGCAGCCAAGACAGATCGCTAAAGTAAGTAAAATTGGAACATTGGCTAGAGAAGATAAGGTAAACTTGCTTTTGCATATAGTAAAAGATGAGGCGAGGCGTTTTTTGCTTTTTTTTACTTCCATACACGCCGGTAGCCCAGTCCGTGATACCAGGATCTGGGTAATAACAACTGAAGGGGGAATGGAGCAAAATTCAAAAAAGTTGACAGTTGCCCTAGAGTGGCCAAATCAAATATCAGATCTAAATCCTATAGAGAGAGCCCAGGGAACTATTTCAAAACAGTGGTGCACATGCAGAGATTTAATTGAACTGTAATAAAAAATAAAGCAACATTTTCTTTACTGTTAAAGCACATTACTGCATACAGAACTCTAATGCTTAATTTATTTTTTGCATGGTACTATCTCTTTAATAATTCCTGTCTGCTCTCTGGAGACACCAATTACAACATAGTGCAGTCATTGTGACATCACTGACCATTGATTGTATAACGGCTGAGCTACTGGCTAGAAGCTCACATTAGCACTCAGCTTGGCAGAAGACAATGTCTCCTGTGCAGCTGCGCTTGTTGTTTTTGGTTCTCCTGGCATCAAATGTCTTGGCTATGCCACTTCACATGAGGCACAGTAAAGGGCATAACACCACCCCAAAAGAAGAGGGAGCACAAGATAAAGTGACCAAAACACGCTCTATAAAGGACACCCTTAAAAAAGTGGCAATATACTGTGCTATAGGTGCGGGACTGCTGCTTGTGCTCATATGCGGCTGCTTCTGCTTTCTACGCCGCTATTTTTATAAACACCGAGACAAAATTCAGCAGATCATGGAAGGCTATGGCCAACAGAAAGAGGAGGATGGCAATGGTGATGATGATGGTGACAGGGATGATGATAAGGAATAGCAACAATGTTGAGATCCCACTCAATAATTCAAATTGCTTCTCTTCAACCAAAAAAACTGCATTCCTAACTGCGTTTTCCACAAGGAAAACAAGGGGGCTGTACACCTTGGCTCTGAAACACCTTCCTTCCACCCATCATCCCAACAGAAGACCACCCACAGTCAAATAAAATCTTGGCTCTTCTACGTGGCATCCTCAGGTGCATAAAAGAGACCATTACCCTGTTTATGCACTCATAGATAGATAACTGATGTTAGAATTAGGTGCAGAATATGCATGTTTTTGTGTATTTCTTCTTGCATATAATACATTGTTTAAAATATTTGAGAGTTAGTGTTTCATTTATTTTCTGTTTGAGTGAATAACTATTACAGAAGAAGTTATCTTCAAAAGGAAAAGCAATGTTATATATATATGATTTAAAAATATGTAGATGCAGCATCCACCAAAAAATATGTGGCTAATGTCTGTTACGACAGTCTATGGGGACTTGCATGGAGATCACAGTGTGATCAGTGCAGGGGGATCGCAGGGAGAAAAGTGGGAAACCATGTTTCTCACATGCAGAAACACAGATAAAAAAAAAGTGTTAGTGATTTTTTTTAACAATAAAAAATAAAAATCACTAAAATACTAATATTAAAAAAAACAATAAAGTGAGCTCACTGGCATTAATATCTGTTTCGAGTTGGTCCCTAAGGACCTGCTAATCCATACTGCACTGCAATATTGCATAAAAAAATACAAAAAAAAATTATAAAAAGGATAATAATAAAAAA
>VKOC01004231.1:0-53669 GCA_009364415.1 Spea multiplicata
GTTCATTTCACACCCCCCCCCCCCATTGAATAGCACTATGGAATTTAGTAGCACTCACTGAATAAATGTAACGTAATATAATAATATAATTCCTTTGAAAAGTTGAATTCAGTGATGTGAGTCTAACTAGGAATTTTACAGGTACGAGGCTACCCAGTTTTAGGCTACCGCTAAATGATGCAAAGGCATAGGATTTACACTTTTCTCCAGTCCCAGGGACACTAAAATCCGATGTGAAACTGAACCTGGGTTGGTGGAAAATAAAGTGTTTTACTTCAACTTTACAGCAACCCTTGCCATATCGTTCCCAAAATGGACCAAGTCACTATGGTCCAAGCCTATAGTAAAAGGGCACTGCTGGGCTCTAGCCCAATCGCCCAACCTGGCCATGGGCATTTCAAAGCATTAAATAGCCCTGTAAGACGGGGACAGTCTGATCTCTTTATAACACATGGCGTGATCAAACCAGAATGGGCAAAATGCGAAGGGCAAATATACTTCATATTTTTCCTGAAAATGTGGGGTAACGATGACATCATTAAAGCCATCAGTGGAGCTTCCTGGTTCCAAGAAGCACTATACGAACATTGGGACACCAAAATAACTTGCTTAAAAAAACATCATTAAATACTTTTTTAAACTTCTTTCTTTTAGTGATGAACTCTTGTGAGGTCTGACTTTGTATAATACATCGATTTATTACATTTGAACCAACTTGTATCCCCGCAACCACAAGGTCAAAGTCACATCTGTAAGGATGAGACTTCAGAAGGAGAAATGTTTATTGTGATGCATTAAAGGCTAATAAGGAGGCTAATCCTATCACGATTTCATAGGAGACAGAAAAGTTTGGAATCGCACAAAGATTTACTGCCTACCCTGCATGCGGACGCAGACGTGATGGAGGGTTAGCTAACCTGCAAGAAGCTTGGTTAAGATTAATGGGAGTTGCAGTTTGGCAGTAATCACAATGATGCACAGCGGAATAAATAATTGTTGCAGGAGGTACGCTTTACATCAGCGGGAAGTGGAAGTAATTGTTTTCCTCTCTGCGTAAGGGTTATGTAGACCATTACTCGCCTAAGAAAAATTCATTTACCAAGCGAAGGCAAAATGCCAAGGTAATTTTCAGGTTCGGTGCTTTATTTAAAGAATCGGAGAAGTTGGGTGCATTACTTCATAGAGCGTGTTGGTAGCCGAGGTAATGTCACTAACTCATATAGACAAGTAAAGTGGATGCGACTCCTCAGAACTTTGCACTGGGCCATCCGTAGTGTCGGGAAATAACACTATAAAGCACCATAGGGTGGTTACACAGGTAGTCTTCTACCAGCCAGTGCTGGCCCTTGGGCTTGTAACCCCTAGGTGAGCTATGCCAGCTTATTAACAGAGGAGAACATTTCTCAGCAGTGCCGCCATATTTTACCTACATGGAGCAACTGGTCCTAAAAACATTACTTACTGTGTTATCATGCTAGACATTTTGGTCCCAGGGATATCAGCCAGAAAAGGCAAAGTCAAGAAGACAGTTTGGAGCCTACTTTGACCTTGGTGCCTACTTTGGCCTTGGTGCGACCAGACAAAAATATTGTACAGTTCCTCATTTGGCCCTTTTCACCTGTCCATTAAACCACCCAATAAAACCATGATTGGCTTTGAAGAACTTTCATTGTTGTGCATTTGCCCCCAGCAGTATTGTTAGGGGCAAAATTGAATTGGGGGCTTGAACATGAGCCCTTTCTTGCCCCAACCCTGCATTTGCCGGTGTGACCTGACCTCCTCTCCAGTAGTAAACTGGGGCAACTGGAAAGTTCTTCTTGCAGGTGAATCTCACTGGGTCGGCCCTTCATAATGCATAATATAGCTCTCTACCAAGCTCCCACATTAATGAATAAACTCTACTATTGTACTTTTTATTGAAATTGGAGAATATCGTACACATGCACATTGTTAACAAAGCAGTAGCACTACCAAGTATACCAATGTGTATTATTCCAATATGTGACCGACAGGACCACTTCAATATCATGTAATTGTGATGCATATCATGATAATGGTAATAAAGGATATGCCATATTGCAATAGGATGCCAGTGACCTTGTTGAGGTAGAAGTCAGGTAGCCCAGGGCTTTTCTACTTAAGCTATCAATTCAATCAACGGCGCCACCTGCGTGAAATCTCTGTAGAAACATGGATTCATTTATGGCAGATAAAACCCAATCTGGCCAATCCGGAGAAATCTTTTGGTACGTAGAGGATGCCAAATGTGCTTCTTCAACTTCAAAGAGAACACAGGGGCCGCCACAAATCCCCACTGTGAGCACCATGATTAATAATAAGACCGAAACGCTGTCCTCTGCAGTCATCATTTATAAATTGGGAAAGCCAGAGCCATAGCTAGTGCTCTTGGCCCCTGGGGCAGGATCAGAAGTCCTCTTCCGATATGATGTCATATCCTCTACTGAAAACAGAAGGGGGCACTGGGGTAGTGACACTGGAATGGCTAAAGTGGCACAGCCTGGGGCAGCTGCCCCTCTTGCTCCTTGGAAGTTACCCCATCCATGTATCGGCTGTAGCACAACCAACTAAAAACATAAAATAATACAAAAATGTACACTAAATACCTAAAATGACATGTGTATAGTGTTGGAGTACCTCTTAAGATCATTAATCATTAAAAGCAATTTCAATAGTATGATATAGTGTGTGATGTAAATGCCTCTACGCCCTCACTTAAACCCCATTAAAAACAGGAGTCTCCATCGGGGTACTAAGGGGCTGAAACTAGGGGTTCAGTCCTGGAGGTGCTATGGGTTTACCATTAGGTCAGGGTGACTCGATGCATTGACCTCGCCAAGTTCCTCTGCCACGTCGAACCGTATTACGTGTACAGAATGCCCGGCTTCGCCGTTAGTTTACTGCCATACATTACAGCTTGGAAGGGGGCTTCACACAACAAGAATCATAATAACCCTACGGGGCAGAGCATTAACCTTTCAACCAAACGTTCTGTTACTCCAATTACAATCATCCATCCCCGAGCTGACCCTGAGGACGCTGCCCATACTATAGACCATCGCAAAGATTCCCACCGGCAGCTCCTGAATTCTGAGAAATTGTCTCAGAACACAATTTTCATTCTGTTCCCCCTAATCTGCCGAATACAATACTTCTAGAACTAAACACGGCGATACAATCATCATTCCTAGAAGCTTTAAATGCCCGAGCCATTCCCAGAAAGAATTCTCCAATCAAGTCAAATTTAGCCTCATTCATCGTTTTATGCTGGGAATGTTTATTTGTTCTGATAGGCTGTATGTTGCATGTATATTGGGTTTATGTGATTAAAGGGACAGATTACATTCTTCAGAAGCTAAAAAAATAGGACACTTGCCACTTACCTTAGGTAGAAGCTGCAGCCCTGCAGCTGCTGTCCTTCCTCATAGTCTGGCAATTCTTACCATTAATTGGCTGCTTGAAAATACAGTCATTTAGCAATTTTGAGTGGGGCGAAATAAAAACAAAATACCATATACCATGCTGGACATACTGATTGATGGGTTACCTATAACCTAAACTTAGTAATGGAAGAAAGCATTAATGCCGCTTCCCGGGTGCTAAATCCGCGCAGGTTCTGCTCCATTAAAAAGGAGGTGTGCGGCCGGATGAATATTTATAGGACATTTCTCATGGGACAGGACCTGAGGAAACAGAACAGGCGTAATACAGAGTCAACGGGATTATACGGCAAGAACGGATAGCATGTTCTGTGCTTTAACCTTCTAGGAGCTGGGGGTTCATAATAAAATAATACAATCTGTTGAATTAGAAAAAGGATGTTAATCCTCTGGGAATTCTCTCATTTAAAAACTGCTTCATTTTAACGTTATTCAAGATTTGGGTGAAAGTTATCAAATATATATATATACATAAATATATATAGTGTGTGTATGTATATATGCTGTGTGTGTGTGTGTGTATATATATATATATGTGATATGCTGTGTGTGTATATATGCTGTGTGTGTGTATATATATATATATATATATATGATATGCTGTGTGTGTATATATGCTGTGTGTTTGTATATATATATGCTGTGTATATATATATACACACACATACAATATGTAACACTAATATACCATTGACAGTGCTCTTAGCCCTTATATCCATGTTCTTATGTCACGATAGTTGGCATGTCGCAGTGTATAGGGTGACAGGTGGCAGGAAGGGGTGACAGCCTCCTTTGCCGGCAGATCACGGGTTAATGTCACACTTTCCCCCCCAGTAATCGGAAGGCATTATGCTCAGTCAGGTGGTCTAAATTGTCGGGAAATCTTGAGGTGGGGGCTTCCTACTTTTTTTTAATGAATGAGTCTTAGCCCTGATTGGCTGGTGGAATGACAGCCCCGATTGGCTGCCGATGTTTCGTGTCGATAAGTCATCTGTATAAAGGTAGAGACCATAACCCACCAACCTGCAGAGACGATACAGGCAGGCTGAAAGAGAATGGCATACATGGCAAGGGTACTCGGTCTCCTCCTGCTGATCGCTGTGAGTGCCGCCTATGACACGGAGCAGAATGATTCCCTGGGCATCAGGATGGGGAGGATGGCATCACAGTCTTCGGGTAAGGGGGCAGGGCGATGGGCAAGGGGCATGTTGTGGTGAGGGGGGTGAGAAATGAATAATGCTTAGTTTTAGCTCTCTTTTGGTCTAGAATGCCACTGCTAGGGCCACTGATACCACAGTTTACAGAATGCCTATAAATCCAAATAGATCATTTCTATAAGGAATGTAAGCTCTTCAGGCAAGCATGGTTGGGTGATGTATAAGCAGTCTGACGTTTAAATGCTGTGCGAGATCTGTGGAGAGGAGCCTAGAATTTAGTGACCATCTGGGGGTTTACATGTTTTATCCGTCCGTTCTGTGAGCTTCTCAGTCCAAGGTATATAGTTTCTTCATTCCTAATAGCTCTGCTGGGAAGCTAGTCTATTAACCCACTACTCTTTTGGAATGCTTGCAATTTCTGCTTCAGACATGTTCAGACACCACTCTCCCGTTAGACTGTGCTTGTGTCCTGAGTGATTGCATTTCAGAAGTGGGCTTATGTTTTATTTAATGTAGTGAAAAGGGGGTATCTGGGGAAGGTTGAACCTGTGATCTTTGATGGTGGGTGCGGGGCAGATAATATCATTATTGCCCAATAAAGAAGTTTCATGGGCCAGCCTTCCATCAGCCTGGTAGATGATGGACGGATGAGGTCTGCCTCGCTGGGCAATATCTACGTCCCACAAGTGGTCTGCATCCCGTTGCGTTCTGCTAAACTATACCTACGTTTCTCAACAAAAACCCCCTAGTGTTTGGTTTCAGCCTGGGCTGGTCCTAGTGCCGGGGGACTTAGGCAGATTTCTGGGGTACCTGGGTGGAGGGACTGACCCCAGAGACTAGACCCCACGTGTAGAAGCCTGGTACGCATGTGGAGGACATGCAAACAAGATCTAAAAGTATAGAAAGGACACGGCAAGGACTGGTTTGGGTTCAGAAAGGGGCTTCTCGCCTGTAGTACTGTTCAATCTTATTGATGGGCCAGGCGCAGAGGCTACCACTTCATCGATCTAAGAATGCTATGAAGGTTGGGTGTTATCCATTTCAATGGCGGAATGTTTGAGATCTTCCTGCCCTACGTCCATAGCTTGTACTTTATCTGTATAAGCGCAAAGTACTCGGTACAGCTCTGTACTGCCGCAGACTTCCGGGGACTAGGCTTGGCGTAAGGTCCACCCGGTAGCAGCTGGATGTTGAGCACAGCAAATAGGATTATGTCAGGGATGCAGAGCAGCTCCGCAATGCTGCAACACTCTGGGGCGCCGAGGTCCGGTTTAGTCACCATAGAAACCTCATGTCTCTCTTACACGGTAAAACGTTTCCAATGATTCCACTGGGTTTCTGCTACTCTGGAATTGCTAGCCATGACTTGGACACTTGGCACAGGTTCTGGCCCACACTGCCGTCACAGGCACGTAGGGGCATTGCTGCCAGTGCCTAGGGTAGCATCCTATTTCAGTACTCATGATGTTGTCTTCTGCTCTCCCCGCAGTAGAAGTGGTGCGTTGCCTGAATGGAGCTCTGCAGGTGGGTTGTGGAGCTTTTGCCTGCCTAGAAAACTCTACCTGTGACACGGACGGGATGTACGACATCTGCATGTCATTCCTACACAGTGCGGCCAAGTTCGACACGCAGGTACAGAGACTAATGTATGATAGCAAATAGATGGATAGCATGTGATGGAACTGTAGCAATGCCGATTAGAGTTTCATTCAACCCAGCATACAGCAATTCCCACTTACATCATGCCTCCATTTTAGACCAGATTTCAAGTCACCGTATTTTCTTGATTATTAGATGAGGTGTTTTTCAGAGCAAATGCTCTGAAAAATAACCATCATCTTATATTCGAGGTCGGCTTCGAAATAGAGGTCTGACTACAAGACTTAGATCCAGATGCCTCGCAGCGCTGCAGGGGACCCGGATCCTCCTCTCTGGCAGCCGGTGGAGGTTTAAGCAATGCACGCAGACAACCTCCGCTGCTGCCGGCACTTCCTCTGGGGCTTCTATGACGGTGTGCCGGCATTACATGACCTTCCGGTGCTTATTCATAGACGCCCCGGTGGAAGTGCCGGCAGCAGCAGTGGAGGTTGCCCCACTACATGCCAAGGAATCTGAAGCACACGGCACAAGTCTAGGGAAGCACTGGTATAGTGGCATATAGGGGGGTATACGGCATTTATGGGAGGGAGTGGCATATAAGGGGGTATAAGGCATTTATGGGGGGCAGATGTGCATAACTGGGGGGGCAGGTTGGCAAATAAAATTTTTCTCAATCATAGTTTTTATTAAATATGAAAAATAGTTTACATTGTCCCTTACAAAAAAAATACCGCAGTTTTTTTCTGAAGTAATACTAGCTGCAGTTTTTTGGACATGAAAAAACTGCAATACTGCACTTTTTCTGTAGTATTACTGCACATTTACTGCAGTTTTACTGCATTTGTACTTCACTGTACTGCAGTTTTACTGCGGTTATTTTTGTACGGAAGTACAAATGCAATAAAGCTGCAGCACATTGAAGTACAACTGTAGGTTTGCAATATAAAAAAAATGCGGTAATACTGCAGTAAAAGTGCAGTATTGCAGGTTTTTTCATGTCCAAAAAAAACTGCAGTATTACTTCAGAAAACTGCAGTCATTTTTAGTAAGGGCGTGAATTAACATTTACTGGTAAAACGTTTTTCTTATAGCATGGTCTTATATTCAGGCATTTTCTTTCTTTCCCTAAATTAATATTCACATTTTGGGGGGGGTGTGGAGCAAATACAGTATATTTTGACAGACTCTGGTTTACATTATACTGACCATCAAAATTTATTTTGACCCCACCCCCCCCAATATAGCATTGTTCAAATAGTATATTGGGGTAGAAACACTGTTTACAGTAAGTGTGGTGAGGTACCGGCTCTATGAAATATCACGTTTAGAGGGGAAGCAAATCTTTTTATTTGAGCATAATAATATACCGTAGTCCAGTATTGCCAAAAACGTGGCCTTTATTTTCTGTTGTTCCAAAAAGCCTCTTTTATCTGAAGACCCGGAGGCCGCCATTGTTGGCGGTCATGCTATATTTTGGATGACTTTCCCTGCTCCAATACCACACTGAGCTGATTCTCTGTGGCAATGCCAGCGAGGTCTGTTCCTCCATAGTCCGAGTGTGAGGCTGGCTAATTATTCTTAAATAAGAAGTCTAAATGGCCAAAAATTAAAAATGACATCATTTCAGCTTACTTCACATATTCCTAGAATGTGATCTGATGTGAGTATGAGTACCTGCTTGGGCTCAAACAGCGTGACTACAATTTGCCGCTCTGATCTTGCGTGCTCCGTCTGCAGGGCAAGGTGTTTGTGAAGGAAAGCCTGAAGTGTCTGGTGACCGGTATAACCACCAAGATGTTCCTGGCCATGCGCCGCTGCTCCAGTCTGCAGAGACTGATCTCCGATGTGCAGGAGGAATGTTACGCCAAGCTGGATATCTGCTCGGTGGCTCGTTACAACCCGGACGCGATCACGGAGGTCGTACATCTGCCACATCTCTTTCCCAACAGGTGAGGACTGGTTTGGCCCCATGATTCAAACTCTACATCCCTGGAAACGACACCAGAAACTAGCTTGGCGGTTTACAATAAATCCCGGTTTTATTTTGCTTTTCCTTAGAATTGTGCGTTTTTATGTTAATTGAAACCATTAATTTTAACGACGCCGCCTTATTAAGCGATCAAAAGTCTAGACGTTTTGTACTGTCCTCAACACCTAGTCATTGGTTTATTCCAGGCTATTTCGTTCAGTCACCGCAGTGTGGCTTCAGAGCTCTTTCTTCTGCGGGATTTATTTTACCAGAAGCTGCAATTAAATTAATTAAATAATCCCGGAGGTTTCTAAGGGATTCTCACCTAGATTTTGTTTTAATTGCTTTAATATAGCCACTTCTAGTGATGGCTGCCACCTTTCTGGTGCAAGTGACATGCATTCAGCGTTATATGGCACTCCTGGTACCTCTAACTAGATAGTAACCATGTCTTCTGACACAGATATTACAACAAGCTTCTCCGGAGCCTCCTGGAGTGTGACGATGACACCGTATCGGCTGTGAAGAGCCGTCTGATGGATCACATAGGGCCCAACCTTGCCAGCCTGTTCAAAGCTCTGCAAAGTGACAAGTGCCTCCATATTCAACCCAAGGCGGATTTCAACCGCAAGAGGAACATAGACCCTCAGACGCTGCGGATCTATCTTGGCGGCCTTCGCAGCGAGAGCTCGGGTCCAATCGCATACAACCAGGACTCCTTGGAACTGGACTAACGTCCAGGAACATCTGCCAAGCCAGAACTGGGAGAATGACCTAGAACTTTATACAAACTCCCCCTTTTCTAAGCGATTGGCCAATTCAGTGCTTCTTAAAAAAAAAAAAAACAAGAACAGATAACATTCCTTTCTAGATATGTTTTAGAATACATATTATTTAGTGCAAATGTATCAGTAAACTTCATTTTTATTTTCTATGTTTTATTTCCATGGCTGATACCTAACTTTCAAAGGCAGCTTTGTCCCGAAATCCCCCTACTGGCCAATAATATTTATTTTAAGCTATTCACCTGTGTTCAAGCAGCTGTGTATTTCAGGTGGCTTGATTATGGTACTCAGGTGAAACATTTTCTTATTTTATTTGTATTTATTATTTTTATTTAAAAACACTTTCTCTATATTTATGTATTTCCCCTTAAAATCAAGTTTAATAACAGTTGTGATGATGTTATGTTTGGCTAGGTCTGCGGCATTTCTGAAAAGATCCTGCTTTTATCTTGAGACTTGACTGTAAAAGTGTATCCAAAAAAAGTAGTGTCATAGATACCTTATTTAAAATGTGTCCTACCGTCGGCCTTTTATTGTATCTTTTACTATTGCCTGGTGTATGTATGTAACTTTTCTAAATATGATGGCTCTATCATGTCTTGTTGAGGTAGCCATCATCTTTAACAGCCATTATTATCACTGTACAAGTAATCATCATCCCTGGTATTTAATTATTAGAAATTTACGGTAATTCAGATAAAAGAATCGGGTATTACACTGAAGAATTACTGCTTATCATGTTTTTTTATATATATATTTAAATGTCAACTATACATATTATTATTATTTCAGCCTTGGTGTGTCCCTTTAAATTTAGTTAAGCCTGACATGTTAAAAGCTTATTTTGGGTTACCTAATAAAATAAATTTAACAGAATAATTAAATGCTTCCTTATTGTTGAAATCTAGATTAGTTTTATCCCTGATTGCTGAAATGTGTAACTCTCTTGGATTAGTGAATGAACCAAATGACTCTATACCTGTGTTCTGTCTCAACCCCAATTTTACATTTTTCTAAAACTTCATTCCATCTGCCACAAGGGGGCAGTGTTGTAATTCTGCATTAATATTTTTTTTTCTTGATGTAAAACATCACTCTTCTTGATTAATTGCCAGGATTTGGCTTTTGTGTCACCTATCATAAACGCCTATAATTTTCTGTCTGTCGTTGAGCCCCACACAGACAGACTTGTTACTGGTCCTGGAGTCAGACCTTGCGTCTAAAGCAGACAATAGCAGAGAATGTTACATCATTTATCTCAGTCGCATTTCATGGTGAAGCCTGCCAGGTCTTACAAACACAACTGGCTTCCACCAGCAGCACATGTCAGGGAAGGAGAACTTGCTTCACCTCAGATCACGCTAAACTCTGCAAAAGTCTCATTAATTGTGGAGTTTAGGGCTGCTGGATTCCCATTAAATGAATTGGGTTTTTATCGCTGTGAGGCCCAAAAGTTCTGTGATAAACACCTCCCTAGCATGACTGCATACAAAGGCTATTTGATATTCCTGATGGCTTAATTAAGCCTTTTTGCACCAGAATCGCTCTATAAATGTCACTTATTAGGGTCTATTTACTGAAGCCAGAGTTTTTTTTGGCTTTCAGCCCATTTTTTTCCTGCAACTCCAACCTTAATCAGTTCTTCATGTTATCTTAGCTTTATGCCTATCCCATGCATGTTTAAATTCCATCACTGTATTAATCTCTACCACCTCTGCTGTGAGACTGTTCAACTCAACTACCACCCTCTCAATAAAGTAAAACTTCCTTACGTTACATCTAGGTTGGCGGGAGGATTCTGCTTTCAACACCCTTTCTTATGTATTCTCAAGGACCCACCAGAGCTCTTTCAGAAGAACTTGTTTGGTCCCATATTATGCCTAGCTAAATCAGTGAGATTTCTTGAAAGCCACCTCCCCAATTGAACTGTGTGTTGTGCAAAACTCAGTCAAGTAGGTGAGTGGAAACACACCCCAATGTCTCATTATATGTAATAAAGGTTCTGTATGAACAACTACATTGATACTGTCCCTTTTGATTAGGTTTAAATTATTTGCCATTTAAAATTGGACTCCTGTAAATTCTACATGGTGCTCAACACCCTTGTATGGAAGGCCAATACAGCAAATCAGTTTCATTATGTTATACATTTTATAGACCGCTGGCCATAATTTGCCTAAAACTTTCTTGGATCATGTATAATTCACAGTTGCCCATATATAAATGGTCAATATGGCAACTGTATAATTTTTCTCTAAAATAGAGTAACATACATTAACCAGTGAAACTAAATTGGGGTTGCCCATTAAAGGGGCTGTTCTACTTCAAAATATGTCAAAATGTTAATATCCATCACTAGTATAGACATTGTACATCTTAGCAGATCTGCTCACTGAAGGGTTAATCATATAAAAATAACACACACACTGTTTTATAGTCTTTTATGGTAAAAACCTGGTTCCTGGTGTCAAGTCATGCCAGCAAAAATTATGAATGAGGCAAACAAAATCCATGATTGAAGAATTGCTTCTTAGAAGGGTTTGGGTATTAGACCGCACTAGGAATGATGGCTTTAGCGCTGGTTGCATTTAGTTAAACAGCACATTAAAAATAGGCATTGATGAAAGATAAACAAGATGTACAACTAACAATGCAGAATGTTTTAAATTAATAAATAAACAAAATACATAAATTGTAATAAAATATATCTTTAGAGCAAATCCTGTTATTAAGACAGTGTCTCAAATTTCTTAAATATACTTTTTAAAAATTAAGTAATAATAATAATCTAATAGTAGTCTATTTTATGAGTTACCCATTTTAATTGGGAGTAAATTGTAAGTTCTATATGTCAGCTAAATGATTCAAAACTACACAATATATTAAAACAGAGAATAAAAGAAATGATTAAGAAAAATATTTTTTGTATCATACATTTTAGCAGAGCTCAATAACACTTGAAGGCAAATATTTTTCTCTCCTAGATTGTAAGCTCATTGGAGCAGGACTTTTCTTACCTTTTGTTTCTGTAAATTATGTTATGCACTACTTTTCATGTCCTGTTTATCTATTGCACAGCGCTGCAGAATATGATAGAGCCACATAAATCAATAAATGATTTATTTCCAACAGGTACCTTATATCTTTAATATATGTATGCATAAAATAATGTCTTGTCAGTGTGCAATTAATTATATATTCCTATAAGTTGCATTCAGATTTAAATTACATTGCTTTAAAAAATATTATTAGCTGATGGTGTACATTTAATTGGTTCCATTTATTTAAACATTTATTTACATTAAATGTTATGTTACATTAAATGTTAAATTAAACATTTATTTTTTGCCATCTAAAAATTTTGAAAACTTTGAAATGATGAACATCTTTAACAAAGGTAAGCAAACTACAATAATATTTGTAAAAATAAATATAGGAAAACAAGTTTAAAATTATGCAAAAAAATAAATATAGCAGACATTTATTTATTTTAAAGATGCTAAGGTACCCAAAAATTAAACCTGAACCTAAACAAGGCTCAACACTCAATAATGCTATGGCTACACAGCGAAACTTATAAAATAAGCAACATTGTGCTCATTATCATTTAAAACCTATTAGTTATCATCCTAAATAATAATATTACAGATTGTGTTATTTTCAATGCAAAAAATATGATTAAAACAGATTTTGACCATGGGTAATGATAGCAAGGTATGGTATTAGGCTGTAAGTATAACTATAGCACGAAACGTGATTATTATCACTAATAAATATAATGCATAATTATACATTAGTATAAACTGTTATAGTGTAAAGTGTCAAATCTCACCTGAATCCAAGAACCCTGACTTAAGCCTTAGAGCAGATAATTGATATGTGTGCAATTTTTGAAATGTTTTGGTGAAACACGCCTGTGCTTGCGCAATCCCCCGCACTACTTACCTCCATGTGTAAAATTATTCGAATGAATTGGTTGTTCAATACTTGTAACGTCATTAAAGGAACCCTGTCATTTTCTTAAATCCTTCATTAAGTTGACTTAATAAATATATGAACATTTAAGAAGCTCTGAAATGAGAAAGAACCGGGCTTATTAGATTACTACGGTATATAGGATGAGGCAGTCAAGATCTAACCAAAATTCCTCTGCACAAGTAACCCATTAACCCTCCAAGTGCTGATTAAAAATACATTTTATTCAAACTAAAAACACAATATCAATATACATACTTTATATACAAGTATTGCGACACAGCACAGGGCAATTTCACACACAGTAAAAAAACAAGCTTTGTTGAGGCAGCAGGGAGCCCCTGTTTTGATGAGTTTGTGGATCACCTGAGGTTTAACGCCCCCCAGGTGGTGCTTTCTCAGAAATTTGCCAGCTTTCAAATGGGATAAAGCTGTCCCACTCCTACCACTGGAGTTGCCTCCATAGAGGGAATAGGTAAAAAGGAGACATTAGGTTGTGGAGTTTTCATCTCTAAAAAGTCCTAAGTACAAAGCTAAACACAAAGAGGGTTCTCAGTATAGTATAGATTCTAGACACCCCTTTCCTTTCTTGTGAGGCTCTTTGTACACTATGGTGCACTTCACACTGTCCAGTTTGGCCGCATATACTGGACATCATTAAGTGGCCCGCTAGCCTTATTGCCAGAACAACTTAGTCATTCCAAATCGGGCACTACTTAGGACCTTTATGAAGTCTTGATGGGAAACAAAAACAGGGCAGGTCTTTTCCCACTGGCCAAACAACAGGGTCTCCAACTTCCCCCGTTGACTTTTGCTCCTGAAGCTCAGTTGAAGTCCTCATTGGTCTGGATGAATGTTTTCACCGACTGGTGGTCTGTGCAGAAGGTGATCATATCATCAATCTAGAGTAAGCTCAGCCACCTTAGCACATGGCGGGTCAAAGAGATCCTCAGTACTTGACTGATGAATGTCTAGGTACAATTGAGCCATACCTGAAGTCACTTATTACTCATTACTGTTTTGGAGATAGTTTTTGTCTGTTGGTAAACACAAAGTATGGGTCTTGTGCCAAGAAGTTGCCAGTCCACTTAACATCGTCAGCTTTATCATGCAAATATACTTAAACATAATAAAGTTAGGCTCTCATAAACGTGTTGCTACTGGATGACCATGATTGAACTTGGTGCCAATGTTCAAAGAAAGCTTCTCTTTGCAGCTGATTGGGGAAGGGGTGGATGGACGGGCTGTTAAACATGGGTGGACATTGGAAATTAACCATTTTTTAAAAGAACAAAACAAAAACCATCTATAAATGTAGTATTTTTAAAGGAAAAAAAGCATTTTGTAAATATGAGACCTGGGAAAGGGGAAAAGAGGAAATCTAGGGCAAGAGTGGTAGGCTTTATTTTAATATGAGGAGAACCTTAAGAGATTGACTTGATGGGGAAGTGGGCCTGAACCTTATGGTAATACTGGTCTCAAAACTGTGATGGCAGCCCTATAATTACCGGTATTCGTTAAAATATTGCCCCGTGTGTTATGTGACACCCGTCTGCTATAGTAAATAAATAAACACAGCTTTGTACACTGTAGAGATAAATGTAAAGGGCCATTTTTTTTTGCAGAAACGGGTCAACTTTAACATGGGACAGCGGATGAGAAACGAATAGGATAATATATGTCTTATATGTCCATAATGAGTTGGGGGCAATTATTTTACATTATTTAATCAAAGTGCATTTGTCCCCCTAACATTATATGGCACCCGGAGGGCATAAATATCAAAATGTGAGTTTGTTCCAATATATACTTAATAATATTATACATGTATCAGTACTGTGTATTTTTAGTAATAATATTGGATTTAGTACAAAATGATGCATCAACAATACAAATTTCCGCATTCCATGTCCATAGAGTAATGGCGTTTTTTGTTTAATTTTAAAAATCTTTCAGTTGTACTCTTAAAATAAATCATACTTAATTCAGGTAAATTGACTTTTACACCACTTGAATGTAAATAAATATACATATCTCCAATCCAACGCACAAAAGGTATAACAAGAGTAATATTGACTTAAAGGGGTCAGGAGTTAACCAGTGTTTGTTGAATCCCTCCACACTCACACCACTCTCTAACTGGGATATAGGCCTTGTTGGAGCACATATATGTATACGTACATTCTTACAAAAAGAAAACATCATTACTTATATGTAACAGATTGAAGCATCGCCTTGATAAATAGGATTCCTGTGTGCAATTCCATATGTGCCTGGCGTCTCTGGTTTCAGAATTAAGCTCTGCAGGTAAGTGAATGGCTTTCAAATTGTTATTATATTATATTATATTATATTATAGTAGACCTCAAGTGTCAAGTGAGACAGAGAAAGAAGGAGAGAAGGGGAGGGAGAGAAAGAGATAGAGGTGAAGGAGAGAAATTGTGCCCTGCTTATTTTATTATATATATATGGATATATGGATATATCATGATAATATATAGCTTTATATAATATATTATGATATATTATCATGAAATAATAAAATATATATTACCAATTTACCATCTATCAGGTCATGAGTTCAAAGAACAAGGCAAGAATTCAGCGCATGTCCAGAAAATGCCAAAGACCAAAGGCATAAATATTGGGGATTCCGTCACACTATATGGCCACAAATTGCTTACCAATACTCCTTATTTGAAAATACACAAACAAATACAAAACTACAATATTGTAACTAATGTACATATTTTACACCTAAACTTTTTTACAGTGCAAAGCCTTTTTTGGTATATTTATAGTTTGTATACATATCTAAAGAATAACTAAGAATAACAGAAATAAAGAAATTGGATTCATTTCTTCTTTGTAGCATCATTAATAATCATTGTTTAAAAGTGCAGCGCTACAATTAATTATAGTAATTCAAATTAAAAAATATAATCTCCATCTATTCTAAACCCCATTCCCATACTGATGTTTGTATAAAAATACTAGCTTTTGACGCCCAAACTAATAGTGTTGTGTATTGTAAGAAAACATTTTTATGTACAATACAAAAATCACGTAAAAAAAAGTAAAAAAGTGTCCAAAATTATGATTACCATTCTAAACAGCAGATAGATGATAGATAGATAGATAGATAGATAGATAGATAGATAGATAGATAGATAGATATAGAGTATTATATATATATATATAATATATATATATATAAATGTATATATAATTACTGTTGAAGTAAAATAAAATGTTGCAAAATGTAAAGGTTTACTTTGTAGCAATATGCTTTACTACTAATAGAAAAAAATAAATACTCATGTGCATGAAATTCAAAGTTTATTACAAATATATAACATTTTTATTAAGTTAATATTTTAGAGCATATATAAATATAAACATACAAGTATTATATATATACATATATATATAATTTATATAAAAATGTTATGTCTATCATATATATTGTATGAATATATTATATAATACCAAATAATGGTATGGTCCAAGGCATACTTACAAGAGAAGATGGTCTAAGTAGATCCACTTAATCCGAATTAATCCTGTGGGAGCTTTCTAACCTCCCCCCTCCCCTTTTTTGCCTCCTATCTTAATAAAGCCCTGGTAACTTCCCAAACTAGAAGTCCTATCTGCAGGTAAAGCTGGGGATTGTGGTCTCATCAGTCCTGCCAGAAACCAAACAGGAAATGCTGAGATCCCACAGGGCTTCTATTCTGGGGAGGTGGGTGACAGGGCTAATGAGGGACACGTTGTGGCCACTAATGTCACTGAGGGGGCTTTATCAGAAAGTAGAGGCTCTTATCTCCAGCAGATAAGAGTCATTAGCAGAGGATAATGCTTGTTCTCCTCCTTCCTGCTTTTGCCACAATCCTAGGCAAGCATCTCGCACCTCTGGCGCCATCTCTCCATCAGCAGCACAGGGTGTAAGGTTTCTGTCTGTACTTAAAACCCCAGCAGGACAATATATATCACTATATATAGGGACCTGCCTGGCCATTTAGTGCAATCAAACACTATTTATACTATTTAACCCTATTTATAACCTATTTATATGCCTAAAGAAACCCATCAATCCCTGTGTATAGAGAGGCAGGGAATACCTGGTATATATATATATATATATATATATATATACACATCAGGTATTCCCTGTCTCTCTCTCTCTCTCCTCTCTCTCTCTCTCTCTCTCTCTCTTCTCTCTCTCTCTCTCTCTCTCTCTCTCTCTCTCTCTCTCTCTCTCTCTATATATATATATATATAATATATATATATACTGTCATCACTACCTGCATACAGGTACAGAAGAGTGATCTATGATTTCATCACATATGTTAAAAAAATAATTCTGGCCCAAATTAATGATAAAGACTTTCTCCAATTAATTTTATATAGAGGACAGCCCTTTACCCCTCCAATAATATGTAATCAATATATATATCATTATATGAATCTGGTGTTTCATACATATATGTAGGTGTGTGTGTATGCATTTTTCAGCATTAACAAATGAACGTTACTAAGACTATAAATGAAGGTAACTAGAGGTGCAGTCATATATAGTAAGTATTGTAGTCTATATAGGGGTGCTATAGGTATGAATGCATTAGGAAAGTGCCTCCAGTCTAATCTAATATACTAATATAGTTCCCATTCAGCTCCTGTAACACACGAGAGACTTGCTTAATATGCAGCAGAGCTAGGACACCCTTTTTTCAAGTGGTTGAGCATTTTATGATTGAATATGTACCAGGCATTATCCTAAAGAGGTTGTCTTTCTGCACCCCATCTTTATCCCTGCCTGTTATCTCCAGTTTAAAGTGGTCCCTGTGAGGTCTTCTGTGTCCCCACCCAGCTTCCCTGCCCAGACCTGGAGCAACCTGAGCCTCCAAGCCCCCATCAGCGGAGAAATAGCCCAACTTCACTGTCAAGTGTTAGTTTTGTAAGAGATTAAATATGACAAAGTTGGGTAAATGTGTTTATGACACATGCACTTAAAGAGCCCATAATGCCTTTTGGTGGAAATCATCCACTTCCACCTGCTGTGCACACATCTGGAGCCTGTAATCTGAGCCGGTTCCATGCTGGGGCTGTGTACAGTGCTGCTGGATTAATAGCCAACCTCATGAAGACACACTCAGAGATACAAAGAGATCATGTTAGCAGAACAGCTGGTACAAGAACACACATGTTTCTCTGGCACCCCCCACAGTATGTAGACTCCAAGCCCAAGAACTTAGAGTCCATTGAACACTTTGTGTGTGCATAAGGGAGTCACACTCCAGTGACAGGAGGGTGATCCATAACGAAAACCTGACCAGGATAACTGTTATGGGGCAAATAAGCCCAATGCTGTTTAAAGTGGACTTTGGCAGCAACCACAACTTAATTGGATGAGGTCCACGCTGGTAACTGTGAAATCCTAATCAATGTATAGTATGGGGAAATCTCAATTTATAGCTGGTGAAATTAACTCATTATCAGAAGGGGGTGAAGAAATACCTCTGTGTGACAGGAGGCTTTGACAAGACAATATCTGACTTATTGTATTATTAGACTGTTAAATTAATTCCTTGAGTTCTTATAGCCCTCCATTTTAACAAATAGACAATTATTTATGTAGAAACAGGAACATAAATCTGTGTATACATTAACCCTATTATTTTTCTTCTCAGTGCCTTACATTTATATATATAATCAGTCACAAAGTTACCAAAAAAATGTTTTAGTAAAGGCACCTCCCCTATACACACCTTAAACCCCATTAGCAAAAAAGTCCCTGTCCCTTTTTGCCTTTTGAAAAGTCTGGAGACATGGAAGCATGATGTAAATAATCCTAATATGTGAGCTACGTGCATTGAAATACCTATGGATCCAACACACAGAAGTCAGCCATAGGACAAGCATAGCAGTTTGTTGAATTCTTAGGATGGGGTGTAATGTTTTGAGGAATAGACTCATGGGGTAAACCATATCTTAAAATGAGTTTAAATCCAGAAAACATACTCTGGATCCAACTTTGAAACTGATAGATTACAACTCCAGAATGTCCTAGCTATTAAGGAGGTTTTAGTTGCATTGCAGCTACATGGTATCATGATTCCATAACACATGAAGAACCACAGGTTGGCTACATAATCCTCACACAAAGCTAGTTTTTATTATTTTTAACAATATCTCAGTGAAAGTCTGCATGTTATTTTCACTTGCATAGCCAAAAGTTGTAGTTCAAGCAAGCAGGAGTACCTGGGGTTTGATAGCCCTTAATTGCCAGAATTTCCCCACTTTTAAGAGGATCTGCATAGTATTTATTTAGCTTCCTGATTGTGAAGTTCAAATCCTTCTCCTCCCTGGCTTTTCCCTTTGTTTAGTCTTCCCTGTGGCTATCTGTGGCCTATCCCTCCTGAGCAGGATCCATATCAGTGACTGGCTCCATTCCGTCACCTCCATCAACAAACACCGAGCCTTGCACTGGAAGGGAATTTTAATTGAAATGGCTGCCCTGGATGAGAAAAGTCCAGTTTAGATAAGAGGTCGGATATAAGAAACACATTTACTTCCACACTCATCTTAATCCTGTAATTTAATGATTAGTAGTGGTGGCTGCACATGAAATGAGGATACTCACACTCATTGACTACCATTCCTAACGCAAGACTTAGACTATAAGCTATGTAGGGCAGAAGCCTTTTTTGCTAATGCCCTCATACCTACTCTACCCATTCAAAATGCCCAGGAGGCTACTGTAACTTATTATGTAACTGCACTTATTGTAGCTCCACTTTATTATATTGTAGACTACAAAGTGCTAAATAGATCTATAAACACTAAACCTAAATCTATAGTTTAATCTATGTTTACCAACTTTACCATGAAACTTGGGTTATGAAACATACAAAACCACATAAGGTACAGAAGAAGACAGGTTACTGGCATAGGAAGCATGCGGGCAGCATTGACATATGTAGGGCTGAATATTTCCATGGCATATATATTAATGACTAGAAATATTGACAGACAGAAGCAATATCTATGACATTGTTTGCTCTTGTCTGTCTTGGCGGGTGTTCATTGCACAAGTACATGGAATTTGGCCAATATCTGGCATATGAGTTTGTTGATGGATTACAACACTGATCACCATCAGGTGCTGGTTGTTCATGAGACCGGTAACATGGATGAACCAGCACCTCTCCATGCAACATCCTTAGAGCTGGTCCCTCTTCACCAAGATTATGTGATAATGATGTAACTACTTGTTATGTCCTGTTTAACCATTGTACTGAGCTGCATAATATCACAATATGATATAAATCAATCAACAGTAATACAAATGATAATAAATGGCATGAGGATTCAGAGGATAGTGATTAAGCCATGATGTGTCAAAGAAAGGGTGAACGTTTGCCAACCGTTTTAGCATAACCATTTTTTTAATAAAACATACACATTGCTTGTGACAATGCTTCTAATAGGATATTTTTACCCCAAAGAATAAGATGATAAAAAGATAATAAAAAGGTTGCAAAATTAGTATAACTGTCCAATATACAAACAAAAAATTATTCCTAACAAATTCCATTAAACTTTAAAATTAAACAGGTCTTTGGTATCTATCTTAACCCATCAGAAATATGCCAAAGGGTGCTTAGACAAGAGGTTGAGCGACACTGATAAGTCCACCAGAAACCTTTGCATGGGTCGTATGTGTAGCAGCTTTTAAATTTCCACCTCTTATTTAGCATTTGCCCTGGGGTATAAATACACATTCAATGATTTGTGGTTAACCCCTTAAATGGAAAAGGGGCAAATAGCAAAATATAGAGTACTCTAATGGTTAGAATTAGTTAAACAGAGTGACATTAGATTTGGGGTGTTTTAGGGGGTCTCTTTAGTGGAATCTAAGTGCTATTATCACCTTCCTAATGTGCTCCTAATGGATGTAGGGTCTTGGATTACCTATCAACTGTTCAGTCTCTCTTTTTACTGAACTGTCACATTACAAGTACTTGTTTGATAAGAAAAACAAACACTGATCAGTTTGTAAAAAACTAACAAACACCCAGCATGAAACCCACTGTCTACCTGCAACTGCTGGTGAGGAATAGGGACACCTCCAAAGCGGATCTCCCTCTGATCTTCCTAAATATTTAACCCTGACATTATTGTTGGTTGGATTTCATAGCTAGAAGAGGTTTTATTAACTTTTATTTTGAATGCTCTTCTATATAATTGATCTCTGTAAATTACCAATATATTTACCCATAATACATCCAGTGGCAGGCTTTTTGTTGTAAAGGTTTGATGTGAACATTAAATTAAATTAATTAAACATTTTGAGAAAAATATTTTATTTTGTTTTGAGATATCAGGTAATTTTATTAGGAAAATAAATGTTTTGTAAAATATTTAGTGAAAACAGCAACATATTTACAGCACATCAGAAAACATTTCAGGGTAATAAAAAAACATAATTATGCTGCTACTACTACTACTATTACTACTACTACTAATAATAATAATAATATGTAAATTACTACATGTATTGAATATAGATTCTATTCTGCGTATTTGTGGAATTATTTAAACCTCTGTGTTGCACCATTTCCTGTGTTAATAATGAGTGTTTGGAGGAAATGTAAAAGTGTCTTGTCAATCCTAGTTAATCAGTTGGTTTAGTTTCTGGATAATTGCCCTTGATGTGTTTTGATTTGCTTTTCCAGATTATTTCCTGATATATCTGTGCTAGAAATCTCTCCCAATGGCAGATCTAAGAGGCTGGGTTTCCCAGGTAAGTATTGTATGTGTCTGTCTGCAGTGCTGGGGGTTGGAATGACTTACTGCAGGATACAGTCTGTTCTATAAGGTGCTCAGAGCTCACAATAGCAATCCTTTCTCTACACAGGTAAGAGGTTTACGGTCCTGTGTTTGTGCAAAGGGAATGTGGATGGGCCCCTGTCTGTGTGAATCACTCAAGGAGGGGTCGACTCTTGGTGGGATATTGGCCAATGGGCTTTGAGGAGCTTTAAACTATCTCTCAAGTTGAAAATGAGCAGTGCTTCATTGTAGAGACGTCAGAGGAGGCACCTACAAAGGGGTCACCATCTCCCAGGTGTGCAGTGAGAACACCCAGGGTGCTCCATGGTCCCTTTCCTCCTACTTTGCGATTTTTTGGGGACCAGTTGCTCTGTGACCCTCCCCAAACATGCTCCCCAGCCCTGTTACTACCACACCATTCTCGGTTAAAGATATTCTAAGGCTGGATCACACGAATCACCCTGCTGGCCAGGAGGAGACACCTTTGGTGTCCATATCTACTAACCCTCAGGAAACCAAGGCACCTCCAGCTCCTATTCGGGACAAAGAGCGAGAAGAAATTGCGGAGAGTGGGACCTCCAGAGAATGTGGGGAGAGTGGGACCTTCAGACCTTCCTGCGAATCTCCTGAAGGAGAAGATCCGGATCAGAACCAGGATCAAAGTGAGTGCAACCATTCATTACCCATACAAAACAGGACTTCGTTGAGCAATTGGACTACCCTTGGAGATACCAGCAATCTAATTATATTATTATATGTCTGTATATGCTTTAATTTCAAAACGTATTCCAAAATGAGACCAGGTTGTTACAAGAAATGATCATTTTTGGTTTTCACTGTGCCAAAATGTAGAAACCAGGTACTCTCCTTCTAAAGCTGTTGTTACAGTTCAATAACAGGTATTACCAGTCGAAGGCAATTTTGATACAATGTAATTATTTCACCTATAGTTACACTTGTATTAGTAAAATGCTTCTTTATTATTATTTTTTTTTTACTTTAATGTATTGCATAATTGTATGGCTGTAGATCACTGAATAGGTGTTTCTAATACCGCATTAAATTCATTGTATTTCTCTTAGAAAAGATAAGGCTATTCAGCTGATCTAAATGTATTTTTCGTAATTTAATACCACTTCTCCCATGTAGACTGAAATGGAAAACATTAGAAGTTAAACAATGATACATTATTTCAATAATATTGTAACAATAACGATATATTATTTCAATAATAGTGTAACAATAATGATACATTTTATCCAGCTCATAGCGAAAACTCGCATTCGAGTTAACGTATTTTTACGAATATTTCGTTCAGCTAAAGTTCAATCACATTACATATAAGTATTAACATGTCCTCGTATATTATATAGTACACCGAATGCATATATCGATATATATATATATTTATATATATATTTATATTATATCAGTACAAATGAACTACATTAATTAATTCGGAAAATGTTAATGTTCACACTTTAGAATTTTAGGGTCTTGCAGACAATTTGAATTAAATATTTTTTTGTGATAATAGGCTAATTAAATTAATATATAAATTACACGGTAATTATTCGCTAACAGCACACACACACACACACACACATATATATATATATATATATGTATATGTGTGTGTGTAAGCTGTGTAAGCTGGGAGAGAGTAAATTATAGTAACTTTATCTTCATAAATAAGAGTGTTTGTGTGTAGCATAATTCATTTTTTACATACCATCTGTATAACATGATGTTAAGATGAATAGAAATCGTACACAGCGCTCAGAAGATAATATTCAGATAGAAGGCTAGGTAACTGGACATTGGATATATATTTATTCAGTATTATATACAGTATTATATATTTATATCAGGGTGTAGAATATTATAACATATATTTACTGCTACACCTAAAGTTACTACATGTAACTAATTCTCATACCCAGGAACGAAATTTCAGAATTTCAGTACTTACAGCTGCAACCATTGATTACTTGTTTTTTTTATTTAGAACTTACAAATTCATGTATTCATGTATATAACAATAAGAATATAAGGAGACGAAATATTTTATATTCTAATTATGGAATGTTGAAAATGGTCAGAGTATCTACACACCATATATTATGGGAAATAATATATATTTTTTACTATTAATATTTTAAAAGATATACACAGTATTATAAACACACGCTTTAATTCAGAAACATGAGAGGGACAATATCATATACATTAATATGTATCTAACATATTTATGTAGTGCACTGCTTTATTTATTCGACTGGAATTATATATATATATATATATATATATAGTATATATGTGTGTATATTATATATATTATATATATTTATTTTTTAATAAAGTAAAAAATTAAAAGAAAGAAACTATACAAGCATTGTGGCTGCTGCAGTAAACATATCCTTGAGCAAGCAAAGCAAAGGAAAAGCAATGAATTACTCCCTTTTTGTCACTCAGGGGGTTAAAATTGAACGCAAAAAATCTTTATTTACTATATCTATTTTTCTGCCCATTTCTAGGGAGGTTTGTGGGTGGCACAAGAAGACTGGAGCCCATTGATCGCCCCCAGCAGAGGCAGAGGAGGAAGCCCAGGGTCCTGTTCTCCCAGCTCCAGGTGTATGAGCTGGAAAGGAGATTCAAGCAGCAGAGGTACCTATCTGCCCCAGAGAGGGAGCAGCTGGCAGCCCTTTTGAAACTGACCTCTACCCAAGTCAAGATTTGGTTTCAGAACAGAAGATACAAGTGCAAGAGGCAGAAGCAAGACAGGTCCCTGGAGCTAGCAAGCCATCCACCCCCACCCCGCAGGGTGGCAGTGCCAGTTTTGGTTAGGGATGGGAAACCTTGCCTTGGAAGTGCACAGACTTTCTCTGCCCCATACAACACCAGCCCGTACACTTACCCTGTCTGCTATGGTACCTACAGCAACAGTGGGTATTACCCAGGTGCCCCAGCTGTGCCAGCCAGTGTCAACCCAGCAGCTCAGCTGGTAAATATGAACATCTCAGCAGTGCCAGGCAGTGCCCAACAAGGACATATACAAGCTGCTCTGCAGGGCATCAGGGCTTGGTGACAAGAACCTGAGGCATCCTAAGTAAGGCCGAACTGTTGTCATCACAATGCATAGTAGGGGCATTTACCTTATTGCCCTGGAGAGGTATGGTGCTGGTGCTCTCTATGAAATATTGTACAAAATGTGTTTTTACAATGCAAATTATATATATATATATATATATATATAATATATATATATATATATATATATATATATACGAATGACAGACACAAGATGTCATAAGAAATTACATGCAAACGCCAACACATTTTATTTTATTTTTTTGCTATTTTGGTTATGTTACAAAACAACAACACTTTCGAATATTGAACCTCTGAAAAATATGTTGCCAAACAGCATTTTGATGATATTCTTATTTTGTATGTATGTATGTAAAATTATATCAAATGTTGTAAATTTATTATACTGATATTCTTCGTATGAAAATAAAAAAGCTAATAATTCATTGCAGGTTGTGAAAGATACATTTAATTTTTGGGGTCTCAAAATTTCGAAAATTCTTCTGCTCGACTATTTATTGTGAGGAACTAGATCGGATTTAAACCTTTGGAAAATTAGTCTGGACCGGGATAAATATATTTTTTACTAATACAAGTGTAACTATAGGAATAAAAAGATCCGCAAAAATAATTATTTGCTTTTTTGCTTTTTTTCTGCTTTATTGATGTATTTTTCTTTTTAATGTAAATATAAAACAGATATTATTTCTCTGATATGATGGTATAAGGTATATATATATATATACTGAAATCAAGAAGTCTTGATTTTGTTAATACAGGTTAATTAGATAAAGCGGTTCATATAACATCCAGATAGGATATTGAGGCATGTTTGACCTTTGTACTTGAAAATATGTATTTTACAAAATTAAAATAATTTATAAATATAGGAGAAATACCTATTTCACCTGATACCAGAAAGCTAAATGTATTTCTATATATTGGTATTTTTCTGGAATATCTTCTTTGCAGAATAACCATATGTTTAATATTATTTGGAAAAACGTTTATTATTATTATTATTATTATTATTAAATTACTACTACCATTTATTTATATAACACCAAGATTTATGTGCAACGTCAGTCCTGGCAAATTATTATTATTATTATTATTATTGTTTCCATTCTTCGGATTTACAGTAACAAAAAAAAACAAAAAAACCTTATTTTTTAAATGTATTTTAATGTGGAAACAATATGTTAATTATAATATTCTAAAGATGAATAATACAAGAAGACAAAATGAAATATACCGTACATACATAGTTCAGGCGAAGTGCTTACAAGTCAAGCGAGTTTTCTCTGAGAATTAAAACTGAAAACTGAAGATTGCAAATCGAAAATGATGTCATATATAATTATAGAAGATCTCGGTCTGTGGGTTTGGTTACGGTGGAATACTGATAGTGGGAGAACCACAGCCACGCGTGGTCGACTTTAAAGCGATGTGGTTTAATGCGACTACCAAAGTTCCAGTCGATAAGGATGAAACGCACCAAAAATACATACATTTAAATATAAATATAGATAGATAGATTAGATAGATAGATAGATAGATAGATAGATAGATATAGATATATAGATAGAAGCCATAGGAGACATATTGAATGAAAGGGGGACAGGGATGATTTTAGCAAAACAGGAAACCTTTTAGGAAAATCAGGGGAATGTGGAATTTGAAACTCAATTTACATATCATAAATGCAAAGTAAGATTCTAAGGGTACAGAAATCTCATAAAATGACTTTATTGAAAACCAAATGAGATGAGGATAATTTAGGTATACTATTTTCATTTCAGAAATGTAAGAAATAATGGAGGGCAGCAGACTGTTGTGTTATTTTATATTATTAAGTATTTCGTTGGAAAGTGGTAGAATTGGTACTTCAGAGATTGTGGATCGTCCATACCTAAAAGAAGTGCTTTTCTGCAGATCACCATAATATCTATAACATAATATCTATAACATGTAAGTCAGAGATTCTAAAGACAACACAGATTGCTGGTGTTATCCTATGTTAAGTAAGCACAGCCAAAAATATTAATGTTAGAAACGGAGGGGAGGTAATAGAGAAAGGTTTAGACACTCTGAGGGACTTCATATACATTTCTTTGTTATATTCCATAGAGGTCATGATATAATTTGATGCTATATAGATTGATAAAAGGATGACGAAGTGAGAGAAAATGTAAATATTTAGGGGTTGTGAAGTCTAGATCTGGAGTTGTTAAGTTTGTATCTACTTACAACTATTGCCCACATAAAGCATATATACTACAAAGAATTATCATTATTATTAATGATTATTATCTATTGATTCATTTGTTTTATTACATTTCACAATATGAAGAAAGATGGATTATGGAGATTCGAAAGAGCTACCTAGATATTATGCATCACACACAAGGAAGGTTTTATTTATCTAACTCACAATGAGTACTGCACTATGGTGGCAGACAGAATATTGATACTAAATATTTTTTGTCCTTCGGAATAATTATTCAGATGATTCTATGTAGATCTGTATGTGTAGAATTGTAACAGGAGACCACTGATGCCCCAAACGTTTAATGTAACTTTACATTTTTTCTTCTGTTTTGACCTAAAAAAATATATCAACTTTGACTGAATCTACCTACCACAGGATAATTAACATAGTGTTTTCACAAAATAGCCTTTGGTGTTGCATTCCCCAAAGTGTGGCCATTTGTTGTACATGCCCCTTCAAGTATGTCTCCTATTTAGAAACATGGAATTATTAAACATTGTTGTTTATTAAACATATGGTGTTGGGTAGTATTAAACTATAGATACTTGATTAATATTTTAAATTTATACTCTCCAAATGATCTCATGGGAATCCTCCTTGAAAAGTATGTGTCTGCATTCTAATCAATGTGAAACCATGTCTATTGAAGCAAACATGAAGACACAGGCAAGATCACTGGTGGAGGATTATGTGGAGGAGATACTTGCAAGAGGTGCTGGCTACAGTTTCATCTTTTTGATATGGGCACACAGACCTATCAAAGATCTGGAGTCTATACCAGTTGTCCAAGATGCAAGGTACAGTAGACAGGAGTGAGTATGTATGATCAGTTGGTACCCAGACCAAGTTCTGCCCAGCTCCACCTATGCCATGTAAAGGAGACTTTATTTACTCAGTTGTTTTGGCTTTAATCTGCCATTCTACTCACACCTAGAGAGCTACATTACTGTTTCAACTGCCTTTTTTTATGAATTATTTGTAATCATATTGTGTCCGCAGGTGTCTGTTAAGTCACGTTAAGTTATACATGTTTATGGGGCATTTATTTGAATTTTTGTTTCACTGATTCCTACTTTATTAAAATCCAAGCACAGATTCCCTCGGAACCTCTATTTGTTCTGGATGTTGCTTCCTGGCATTTGTCATTCTTCCAGGGATGGAAGCAATCCTCAAGGCACACCAACTTTCCAGATTTTATGAATCCCCCTTTTGGACTAGAATGGTCCTCTGTGTAAGATAACCAGACATGCAAATATAAAGATAGGGGTATGACTGTCAGGTATAGTGGATAAAAGTTTTAATTTAATTATAAAACTTTTGACAATGCCAAATAGGACAAAGCTTTTAATTGAAGCAAAAACACAGAGAGTAAATAAAACGTATAGCGAACATATGTATACGCATATTTCAATATATAAACAATAGAACGAAAATATTTTGAGAGGTACGGTGTAAAGGACTTCACTCTGTGTTTCCGACTTAAATCATTTGTATGACACACCATTTTTCACTCTGTTTAGAACATACAGATTGGGTAAATAGACTTCTTCAGCCTTTATTTGTGTTTCAATGTTATTACAGCTTTACTGTAAGATTGTTTACACCTGCACCGTGATGGAAAGTCCATTTGTCCTTGTGGCTAATGCCATAGAATATCCTGGATTTTTATTTCTACCGTGAAAATACTTTCTGTGACGTTAATGAGCGCTTGGGAATCTACAGCGGTATCAACACAAACAAGTCCTCTCTTCTTGTCTAAAGAAGCTGTCATTTATCAGAAGCATGCTGTAGGCGGCCATTGTGTATTTATGTGGACCTTTGCCTTAGGCCTTGGTCACCATAAGACCTCCTTGGAGTATTTTCTTCTTCTTGAGATCTTCACCTCAGAAGGTCGCGTGGTGCTGGGAAGAGATCCTACAGGAGGCTAATCTCCTCCAGTGGTCCACTGATCCAGTAGCCCACCAGGGAACCCAAATGCCCTAGCTGGACAATCTACCTCCAAAAAAAGCCCCAAGCAGTTTCTGATGAGGAACACAAAAGCAATCAATAAACTTTGAAAAATGTTTTGAGTGTATACATAGTTTTATATGCTTTGTGATTTAGTATTTGGGGGTCCAACTAGCAATCCCATTTCATAATGCAGTTATTTGTACCCTGATGCCTGCATGTTAGGTGTCCATGCACCTGGAAGGTGTCAAGATGTCTTCATTTGGATGGGCTGAGCTTTACCTGCTTTAACATCTGCCTATTAGAAGTATGTGTCCCTGATACGTGTGCAGTGCTGATCTAGCTGTAGGATGGGTTGATGGACTGAAGCTAGATATATATTGATAAATATCTGTATTGGTCCAAGACAAGACAGAGTCTTTAGTCAAAGTTGTTACCTTTTATCGAGACACAAAATATGTATGGTCACTGACGGTTTGGGCATAAATATGACAGAATACAAGAAAAAAGGTAGAAAGACTACAACATGTATGGAAGTGTGTGTTTTTGGAGCATGATTGTAGTGCATTTTAGCGCATGTATATGATAATAGCTGTTGAATATCTGTTATGAGCTTAAGCTTAAGCCTGGATGTGCAATACAATGCTCATGGATGACGAATGCAATACAGCTAAGTGGCCGCCCTGAAATGTAAATTAAATGAAAGCAAATTAATAGTAATAGGTAAAAGAACAGGTAAACCCTATAGACACCCCTATATCTGAATGAGCTAATATATATTTTTGTGTATTATTATTATTATGGCTGCATACTAGGAATGCCAGAGGACTGTTTCTCTGTGTCTATGCAGGAAGAGGTGAAACGTGTAATGTATATGTATATTATCCTCTTCTCTCTGCACTGATCCCCCGCGCAGCTTATCAATGTCAGAGTATTTGCAATGATTTGGAAGACCGAGCAGGTAATTATCCTTTTATCTCTCTAATCACAGGGCTGCTAATGTTCACAACTCCTGGGATAGGAAGTAATTGGTCTCTAACACAACAAAGGCTTCAGCAGAAAACAGACCGGTCACTTTCCTCCCTGTCCACTTACAGGCTTCACCTGGGACAGGTAGAAAGGTAAACAAAGCCCCAGACATGCTGGCTCCCACCACCTCATCCATTCATCCCCTGATCACATCTAACACAGGCTTGGTCATAACAGAAGAGCTGGTCTGACAAGTGGACAGGGGAGAGCTCGAGTTAACCCTTCCTTTTCCTTCACCTATGGTTCATGAGAACATCTTTGTATTTTAGTCAAACACGGAATGACAATATCACTCGCCCAGTGTAGCGTGATGATTAAAAATCCTTCCATGTCTCTTTTAAACATGTCTTCAAAAACACATTCAGCCCTGCAGCATACGTTTTTTATCATGGTAACTTTACTCTACTTACATTATAGACTTATGATTGTTTATTAAATAAATTAATGTTAAATAATTAAGATATGCTATTTTTAAAGCTGAAAATATTTTGAGTAAGCCTAAGCGAGAAAGAGGAGAAAGCTAGAAAAGTGGCAGGATGAATCTCTATCATAATCTTTGGCCATTGCGGGATATGTGAAAGCCACAGGTTAATTAAGAAAGGGTAGAATTTGGGATTGTTCTTGCGAGATTATTAGTTGACCCCTAGCAGTTTTATGGGGTATATACTGGCAGCCAGCCAAAAAGAATCTTCTTAGTATTCAATAAGTGTGCATACTATTTACTATCTGGGTATGGGTCGTTTAAATAGAGGTGATGAGAACTTTACTGACATGCCTGGGGATGAGCTGTATCGATGGCCTACTCTCCATTGACTGGGAGTATAATGGATTGACTCGCATAGAGACAATGAGGATGGAATGAGAGAAAGGTTACTGAAAATCATGCAGTGTTTTTTTCATGGAAAATATCATGCTGAGCCCTCTGGCAGAAAAATGATCCACATGCTAGGCGTGATGAAAGAGAAAAACTAGTTAATAAACTTAACATTTACGTTAAAATACCTTAAGAAGTGCCTGTGAGGGACATTTTTTACATAGAGGGAACAAGGCCAAGAGCAAATTGCCTGCAGGGAGGGCTGTAAAGCTCTGGAATGCACTACCTAGGCAGATAAATGCTCGTATCGTAGATGTCAGAATTACATATTATGTTGGTAAGGAGGAATAGACATTCTTAGGCACACTATTTAAAATGAATAACACGATTAAAGGGTGGATCACCCATTTGGCCATTCTGGTGACCCACTCCTAAAATAAATTAGTAAAAATAAATTAGTAAATAATCTGATTCCGTAATTGAGAAAACGTCTCCTGGCACCTGGGAAAGGGTTATATATGTTTGTATGTAAGCATGAATGTGTATGCATAAGTGTATGTGACCATGAATGTATGTGTATAAGTGTATGTGAGCATGGATGCCTATGTATAGGTGTGTAAGCATGAATGTCTATGTATAAGTGCATGTGAGCATTGGTGCCTTTGTATAAGTGTATGTGAGCATGGATGTCTATGTGTTAGTGTGAGTATGGATGTTTATGTATAAGTGTGAGCATGAATGTCTACAGGGCAATGTTCGCACCGGGGCCCTGTGGTTTCTAGTTACGCCCTGGAAGAAAGGTTGTGGTATGCCTAGACATTTGTAGACTGTGGAGATAACTGACCGTTCTGAAAGGGTTTGTCTTTTGGAGTCATCCGTTCTCTCTTTTAGCTCTTCTCTCTCCTCTTCTATTTCTTCTCTCATTTATTTTCTCTTTTTTTTCCCTTGTATCTTCTTCTCTCTCCTCCCCTTTCTCACTCCTTTCCTTTATTTCTTTATATTCTTCCCTTCACGTCTCTTCTCTTTTCCCCTTTCTAGTTTTCTACTTTCTCTCTTCTCCTTTCCCCAATTTTATACTTCCTTCTTTAGCTCCTCTCTTCCTTCTTTTTTTCCTGTATCTTCTCTTCACACTCTTCTCTTCTTTTCCTCCTCTCTTCATGTATATCTCATTTCTCCTCAATTTTTCACCTTCTTGTCTTCCCTCTCCTACATATAACTGCAAAAAAGGTCCTCTGAATAATTAAAAAAGCACAACATAATGGTAGAATTAAAAGGTACCAGCATCTCCTTGTTTTAAAAAGCCTTTTTAGTGTGCCTGATATGTAAAAGGGTTTAAAAAATAACCATTGCAATGCTAGCACAGTAATAAAAGTTTTAATTTTTTTACATAAATTACATCCAAGCTTCCCTGAAATTATATACATTAAGCTAAAATTGCATTGCAATGTGGGCAGATATTACATTTCATCCCGCAGCAAAAGGGTTAATTCATCTGTATTAAAGTATGTTTAGATGCCCCTAGGTATATGTTTTGTGTTTGTGTTAATGGTGCTGGAAATTAGTTTAGACCTGTCTACAAATTTCTAGAAAGGAACAGGGTGACAGAGACAAAGTTTACCAAGGGTGCTAAAAAGTAAAAACCCTGAGGCCGTGACAGTTTTGGAGCAATGGCTTCCTAAACCCCCTCAGCTTGTCTCCCAAGGGGCTCCACAGTGTTTGGACTTTGTTACTTGAACGGTCGTTTTCCCCTGATCTTCCACGTAATAGTTCCCTACACCAAATAAACCATTGTGTTAATCTTTTTTTTTTCAAATACACATTAAACCACAGTAAATGGATATTAATTAGTCCTCACAATTAACACATATCTGACCTACTGTTAAGTTGCTGATTGTTGTTGATTGGTTCAGACAGCCCTAAGGGAGTACATGTTAACAGGGAGAATTGATTAGATAATGCTGTCCCAGCCACTCTGACACAAGTATGTCAGCATTCGTCGGGTTAATCTTTCAATTAGGTGTCACTGAAACAATCACAATAAATCAACAACACACAACAATCACTAGCCACAGACAGATTTAATTCATTCATGTAGCCATGTTACAGAGCCAGTCCCAAAATTCTTTCAGGTCTTAATCCTAGCGATTGTAATATTACAAGCAACCAGCAGGTGGCGCTGCAGAATGGAACAAACAGGACTACACAGTCCCAGCCTTGTAATGGTCCCTCTCCCAAAAATACCCACAAATTAAGCATATTGCCCCACTAAGATTCCTATTTCTTAGGGCTCCTAAAAACCCATTAATGTTTCAGCCCTATATTCCTGCAAAGTGGAAAAAAAGCTTATATTAAATATTACAGTTTTTTGGTTTGTGTGAAATAAGATATTTTGTCGGCTCCCTTTTATATTTACGCTTGGGCCGCTTTACCATCTCGAACAGTCGTTCTTACTGGATAGTTCCATGTTCTGGTGGCTGTACAGCCTATCATAGCATAATCACATTTTATGTTAGAATTCTGCATAGTCCTGGGGTGGAGAGGTCAGTCTGGTGTCTGGGCGTAAAGAAGCAGCGTAAAGAAGCAGGTCCAAGGGGGGCAGCAGTCCTTCCAACATACCTGGGAATTTATGGGAGCATACCTGGCCCCGATGATTTAGGTGTCTGGTCCCGCTGGTTTTGAAGGACACGCTTATGTTGATGAGGAAGTGTGCAGGGAGTGCGGCGTGCCCCATGGGCCGGTTACATAGCCATTTAAACCATGGATCTCCATACACTTTGTGCCTTTAAGTCATGGACTTTCACGCCTTTAGTTCACGGAGCGCCAGGATATGACTTCATATCCCGGCACTTTGCAGGTTGGATGATGGCCGGGGAGGAGACAGCTGGGGGGACTGCCTTGGGTTAGGCCTAGGTCAGCACCGTGGTTAAAAACTTCACTGCCCGGGACTGGTCATCTGAAGCGCCTGAACCAGAGGGGCACTAGGCCTAGGTTTCCTGCCAAGACTCAGAATAAATAGGCAAGTTCCAGACTCATGCCTTGAGGTGGGCGCTCCACTCATTGTATTATCATACGTAAACTACTATTAACCCTTCCAGTGCAGAGCTGTAGAATATTATTTTAATTATTTATTATTAAAAGCCTCACATAAGCACAGACATAAGGTGAATTGATTTGTAGGGGAATCCTACTACTGGGTTTTTTCTTTATTATTATTATTATTATTAGTTGATTTACCGGTATATATCGCCAACATATTCTGCAGCGCTGTACAATGGGCAAACAGAACATAACAAGACGTACTTTACATAACAATTAAGAAAAGCAGAAACTAAAAGTGAGCTCACAAGCTAGCAGGAGATGAGGGTACATTACGCTAGAGGTGAAAATAAGAAAAATAATTTAAACACTTAATGAAATTATGTTGGTTTATGCATTTTACATAGTGCTGGGCTGCTTTCTCCCTTCAGCCACAGCCATCCCTGGCGTTATGTTACATAAAAATATCAATATACACACTATTAATGTTTATTATTTTTTTATTGATTCTTTTTTTGTATTAATATTATTTTTTGCCATTATAATGGAACCACAAAATCATTGAGTAGTTTGTATGGGAATCTGCCACTAGGCGGTGATATTGCTGGAGATCTTCATTACTGAAGCAATAAGGACCACTTCCATTTGGTACGAAAAACTAGGGTCATTGAGCCAAATGAGGTTATCACAATCTTTACATTCACCCCTAGGCTCCTTTTATGCCCCTTTTCCCATAATGTGGCAGGAATTTCAACAAATCTACAGATGAAGATGCGGAGAATGCAAAAAAGGAGAAGTGGAGAACTAAGATGGAGAGGGTAGGGTGACATTGAGAAATAGAAAATTGCCAGAGAGTTTCTGAGGAAAATGAAATTCAAACAAGAATTTGGAGCTTACAGCTTTGTTTTCGTTTGCTTGGTTGGGGTCCTCTGCTCGTTTTTGGACATTCACACACATTAAGGAAATTGGCAAATATAAATGTGTATAAAAGTCTATCACTGAGTGAGGGGCCTTCTGGCTTCATTAAAAATTACCTATAGACAGGAGTGGAGATATGCAGTCCCTTCCTTTGCTCCCTGGAAGATGTGCATCCCCATGTTGGGCACTCTGGTGGACCCAACTAGAGGGCTCCAAGCACATCCCTATCTTACCTTAGGTCCAGAGGACCAGATGTCTCCCTGTCTCAGTACTAAACTTGATGCTTTAGCCAAACGGTTGAGAAGAGAAACTCGCAGTAATTGTAGGGGTTGGCGTCCACTGGCCCATCCTTTTTTGCCTTCCATGTTGTACTTTTATTTGGCTTATTGCGCCATCTTCCCCTGTAGGGGGCAGCTCATCAAAAAGTGCTGTTTTTTTAGGGTCTCCTGACATGAGCACAGGTGGATCAAACACAGTCTCAATGACAGATCCACCTGTGCTGGTTTAAGGACATCCTGAAAGACTGCTTTGTTTTGCACTCCTGTGAACTCCCGTCAAGCCCCGCAGATTAGCGGGGATGCCTTCACTCCTGTAAGTGTGCTTTGCATCTCTAAAAGGATTGATACTCTGAGCAAAGAAACCTGCTCTTTAGTTTCCACAGGCAGTAACCGTTTGTCAAATCTCACCAATTAAAAACTAATTAGAGGGATTCATTAAGTGCAAGTTGTGTATTTCACTAAGTTATCAGTGGCTGTGTAAATGATCCCCTAATTGCACTTTATCTTACATCTTCATCACTCCAGCTAACAAAATAGCAAAATTTGTACAATAACCTCCCTTTCTAAAAACACATTTTTTTTAAATCCTCTTAATGGTGCGTAAAGTTAAAGCATCACAAAATAATATACCTTCTTAAATCTGACTTGAGAGGCCAAATAGAGACAAAAAAAATCAGAAAGCAGATGTTGCTGTAAATAATAGGTTGTTTCCTATGATTAGCAATTTTTCTCTCATATATGCAGTATACCGTATATATATATATATATATATATTATATATATATATATATGTGTGTGTGTGTATACATTGATCAGCCATAACACTATGCCACTGGTGAAGTGAATTGAATATATATTATTAGTAGTAGTATTATTATGAATATTATTATTTATATATTGAATATTATTATTTATATTGCTTATATATTAATTATTATTATTATATTATTATATTAATACAGAACCAACAGTTTATGCAGTGCTTCTTACATTCAAAGGGTCTAACAAAACTAGACTAACAGACTAAGACAAAGCAATACCTTGGGCCGTGCTTTAAAGTTAGAAGGAATAGGGTATAGAAAAACATAAAATGTAGAGGAAAGAGGGATAGAGAGGAAAGAAGGGGAGTTGCCATGGATGGATGTGGAGGTTGTATTAGTAGTTGGTAAAATTTGAGTTTTGAGGTTTTTCTTGAATATTGAGAGGTTCGGCGAAAACTGGAGTTTTGCTGGAAGTGACTTCCGGGGATATGGGGCAGCACGGGTGAAGTCTTGTACGCGGGAAGAGGCGATAAGGGAGGAGGAAAACTTTAGCTGATGGGAAGAACATAAAGATCGAGCAGAGGAGTATTCTGTTATGGGGGCAGAAATGTATGAGGAGCCGTATAACGGAGGGCTCATAGTGAATAACACTGCCGAGAACACCCCCACTGAGAGACAAAAGTGCTGGACTGACAGATATGCCGTTCCGCACACATGGGGGCTGCCTACTTACACTAAAATGTGTGTGTGGGGGGGTGAGAAACATGCTTCCCTGGGCACGGAGCGACGAGGTCAAATCCCCCTATTTCCCAAACAAACAGCGCAATGTGTGCTGCAGGTGAGGAGTCCCTAAACTGTCGAGCAGACAGCATGAGGCGGCCGGAGCCCACCCAGCCGGCCGGCAGCCCACCTTCTAGCTTGGCCTGGATCTTAATTAGGAATGGAGATCAGAGGCCATGACACGGGGCTGGCTCACTAAATACTGTATGGATTCAATTGCCCCATAAATCAAGACAAACTGCCTCATTGGGGTGATAAGCACTACTGCTGGAGGGTTATATTACTTTGTGTATGTGATAAGTCAGTGCTTCCAATTAGGAGAAAGTGCTTCACCGTGCCACATCTCGCTTGTTACTGCAATTTGCTGGATCTCAATGTAAGATTTTAATTTAGACAAAATTAGAAAAATATTGTCATAAAGTTTCCAATTCTGCTTAAGATTTTTGTGTTTTTTGTAATGTTTTGTTCTGTAAGCACAGAGAACGAGAGCATATGAGATCATATATATATATATATATTATATATATATATATATATACCGTATATACAAAAAAACCATATAAACGCTTTATAGGACAGCAGGAAACCCCTCTCATTTCGAGGGGTAAAAAGAAGTAATGAGTGGATTGCAGTGAACTATTCTGGGGGATTATATTTGCAAAAATATTTCAACATCTGGTACTCAAACTGCTATAAACTGCAACTCCCATTATGCTCTCCCAGCAAATGTGCAAAAGGCCGCCTGTCCCCATTTATTTTTTTTGTATTAATTACTATTATACTAAAAGAAATCAGAGCCATTACTAGCGCTCTGGGGCAGAATCAGAGGCAGCTTCCTCTCATTTGCCCCCATGGAAGTTACAGCCCTACAGACATACAATGTAGGGGATTTAACCCTATGGGTAGTCAACTTTAACCCAACCTCAAACACAAGACAACGTGCAGACTTTCATTAACCCTTCTAGTTACCTGTCTTTTTGACTTATGTCCGGGCGACATTGCAACAAATTTTGCTAAATAAATCATAAGATGATGGGGCTATATAAATCAATACATAATCAAGTTAAAACACCTATAAACTTCTAGAATAGCTTAGCGGTTCATAAACGCATGGAACAGCAGATCGTAAGAAGGCCCTCGAAATGGTGGTCTTGGGGGGGTCCAATATCTTCATGGCTGAGGATCTTATGAATTGACCGGCTCTGACCCTGTGACTTTGTAATGGTGCCAACCAAATGGTTCTAATAACAGCCCTTATACAATACATATACTAAATGAAGTCAACTTCGCTCTTGGAGTGATGCACCAGCACTGGTGTGTTATCAAAGTCGGGAAATATCATAGAAGTATTTCAAAATTAAATTAGATTAGATTGTAAACTCTTTTGAGCAGAGCCCTCCTCACCTGTAGTCCTGTAAGTGAAATTGTTATGTTATATACTACGTTTTATGTCCTGTCTACCCATTGTACAGCTAAACGGAATATGATGGCGCTATATAAAACAATATGTAACATATAGATACATATAGGACATATAGACAGATTACAGGTATATGTTTCAGTGGTAAAGGTCAAGTCTTCACAGGTTCTTCAAAGCTTATATGTGGCCAAGTTACGTGCACATGATGCTCACCCCTCTGGGGGCGAATGGGTTAAAATATGGAGAAGTGCCCCACCGGAGCTTGGTATTCTTGGTGCCAGGCATATTACTTCTTTCCAGACATACTGGATCCATTGCTCCTGTTTATAACACACAGAATGTATATGCATTATACGGTATTTATGTATATGTATGTATATAATTATTTTGCACTAATCCAGAGAAATCCCTAAAGCGGAAATAGATTTATTTGTAAAAGGAAGCAATAAGAATAGCAGAGTCAGCAACCAAAACATAATTTACTGGGGGATTATGCCCAGGAAGCCGCTCTGACCAGTGGCTCGTAGTCTAGGAGTATGGAAGTACCGACAGACTATAGACAGTAATTATTATCTGCAGTCTAATTACGCTTCGTCGCCTTTGGCTTAATGATAGCTGCCACGGAGGAAACATTTCACTCTAAAACAGAACTTTGCATCAACACGTAAAGACTCAGGCCTTAATCAGCCCTTAGTCTTGTCTTAGATTCGGGATAGCCATACGCCTCTTATCTTATGCGTGTTGAAAATTCCCTCGCTGTATTAGAATCTACCACTTCTGCTGAGAGGCTGTGAAATGTATCTACCACCACCTCAGTAAAGAAAAACCTCCTTGCATTACACCTAAGCTTCTGACCTCAGCCAGCTCAGTCATTGTGCTTGAGAAGCTCACCGACGTTGGCTCTTTATAATGCACGGAAGGCTGAGAAGTTAGTAAGTAACTCCTAAATGAATTAAATCCTTTACTAGCTTGCAATGCAGGACTGGGGTTGTGCAATGTAAGGGTAAGGCTTAACGCACCCTCTTGGCACACATGGGGTTAACGCACAAAACATGAGCTCAGCATCCCCTGACACCTCTGTTTTTGGAAACATCTAGTATTTCTTCGTAAAACAACTGAAATAGAGCTTAAGGAAACAACCATTTGCTTTTTCTCCCAGCAGACACTACAGGATGTCACTAATGACACACAGACTGATGTCACACGACGGCGATAGTAAATAAGGGTAACGGGTATCGTTCCTGAGTCAGCACAATCATAGGTCAGATGGGACTCGTTTGGATACTCACGGGGGGCACGTAACCCATAGGACCAGCTATGCCAAAAGAAGGGGTATCTAGAATTTCACTGTCGGCTCTGGAATCGCGGTAAATGTGGCATGTGGGACTGTTTATGGTGGATCCTCTAAATAGGTAGGAAGAAGCGCAACAAATTAGGCAAATATGGTGATCCAACTAAAAAACTATACATAAAATGATCAATTGCCCATATTAGACACAATTGGAGGGGATTTGACATTGTGAAACAAAGATATCCAGGTCAGGGTTGGTGACCAAGTGGTCCTGGAGCTTTAAGGCCAGTTGCCGCATGATGATGTAAGTGCGGGCTGAATACGTTATGATGAGTGGGAGATCGGTTGAGTATGTGCCGATTGTCAGCGGCTCCTGGGAATTTTGCCCCATGTGCCAAGATGGCCAGTCCAGTCCTGGGTTGTCTGTATTGGGTATAAATGTCTGTATTGGGTTAATTTGAATTACAGATGAGACATATATCCAGGGAAAGCAGTCTGTCGGATTTAGAAGTTTCAAAAACTAAAATTCACGTTTCAGTTTAAACCCTGTAACATCCAAGAAAAATGACAGATGTGTGCATGCAGGGCATTGCTCTATGCAGAGGATGCTGCTGAAGACGAATCAAGAACCTTTTTGCGTTGCGAAACTGTGAAGTGGATGAGAAAAATAAATTTGTTTTTAACACCAATTTTAGAAGGTGTTGGTATGGAACGAGATGCAAAAAACATTCCAAAATGCGGGTGGGTGGGGGTTAAATTGAAATATGGGATCTCTCGTTGCCTCGGTAAAGAGATCGACCAAAATTCCATGTTTGAAAACTGAAATGCGCATGTTCTAATTTTGACCCCGTGGTGTCTGAAATAACATGATTTACCCCGTGCATGTGGGGCATTGCTAGACTCAGGGCGTTCCTGAATACAAAGCAAGAACCTCTTCTCTTCTTTTACTTATCCACACGGCGAAACTGCAAAGTGGATGTGAAAAACACATTTCTTTTTTTAACACTGACTGTGGAAGGCGCTGGTGTGGAATCAGAAGCATAAAATATGCCAATTTGCCCCAAGTCAGGTTCTCTGTGTTGTCTTCTTTTTCAAAAATACATCGTTTTATGAACTTAAATTGAAATATGGAACTTCTGCCATCCCTGAAATTGGACATGGAGCCAGCAAAATGATCTTCATCGTTCTACGTTTTAAAACTGAAATGCGCATGTTCAGAGGTTAGCCCCCTACGCATGTGGAGTGTTGCTGTGCCCAGGGGATGTTGCGGAATACAAATTGAGATAGATTGGGGAAAAAAGCTACTGAATAATGCAATGTTCTTGTTAAAATGGGAAAAAAGTAATATTACTGCACAGATTGGTGGTAAAATCATTGAATAAAAAGTGCTAAAAACCCTTAATATTAATGACTCTAGGTTACAAACTTTCAAAAAACTTTACTGTTGTTCAGCAGTTTTTGTTTCTCTTGCTGCTATTATTACCCAACTCCCAGTACATCATGTTTTTCAATAATGCACCAAAATAGATGAAAACGAAAGGTGTTTCCAAAATCAGGGGAAATACCCAACATATATATATATATTTGCCCTGAATAGTGAAACCGGGAACATGTGTTTCGTTTTCTTGATTCTCAGATGTGTTCATGCCAAATCATTATATGTATGGGTGGTTTTCCATGAATGATAAAAAAACAAGGAGGTTATGGTTGAAAAAAAGAGGATAGGAAAATAGGAAAAAAAAGTGCTGAAAGCCCTTCAGTCCTTAAGTGTAAGAAATGATAAAACAGCCTAAGTCTTTAAGGAGTTAATGAGAAAAATAAAACAGATCCTGTGGAATATCCCAGTATGACTGAACTGACTGGCTGTTTTTTTTTTTAATTAATATTTATTTCTTTTTCAAATAAAAATATAAAAAGTTACAAGTGTTACTAAGTGATAAATACATTGAACATCATATAATAATTATTCCCTCCCACCCTCCCAACCTGGCTGGTTAATGATTGAGGATCATGCCCACTGTGCCATGATGCAGCCACCCCAATTAATACTCCCCTGATATACCCCATATAGTGCCCACTATTGTGATTAATGGGCTATAGAACCCATGAAGAAATCACAGTAGCAGTAGGAGTAGCAGTAGGAGTAGCAGTAGGAGTAGGAGTAGCAGTATGAGTAGCAGTAGGAGTAGGAGTAGGAGTAAGAGAAGGAGTAGGAGTAGAGGTGTCTGGCTGCTCCCAAATCAAGGGATTTCAGTCATTTCTAGCCTGTAGTCTTAATATTCGCTGTATAGTTAGGCTTTTTGGTGATAAATGGCTGGGAGGAACCTTAGCCAAAATATCAGCCTTAAAGAGAGAACATTCATCAGGTGTGGGAAAGTTCTGGTGCCCCACTTACTTATTGAGCGTGATGGGAGTTGTAGCTCTCTCCAGATGGAGCAGAGCATGTTAGACATTAGTGGAAACTCTAAGGATGATGCCCACTCCACCTGGCACAACCACAAGCCCCCTGGATCTAGGGGCATATTTCTGCCCTTTATTACATGCTAGAAAAGCCCCCCCCTTGGTTCTGATTGTCGGTTTGTATTAAGAATATAGGAGGACACTAAAACAAGTGAGATAATCAGAGTGTAAATGTAAATGAGGATTGCTATAGAAGGGCCCGAGGGCTAATTACTCCGCTAAAGACAATGATTATTGCTGAGGAGTAAACAGTGTTACCGGTGTTACCGTCAATGGATACAATTATCTTCTTAGAACCCAGGGGGGCGAGGCGTGCTGGATTATGAGTTTCACGCAGGGATGGGCATGGTGGAAGCTGGAGTCAAAGTGAGCGAAAATAGTGGTTGGTAACAATAAATATCAATATATTTATTAAAAAAATTATAAGTTAAAATAGACATTTTTCTTAGAAAGAAAGAAAGAAGAAAGAAAGAAAAAAAGAGAGGAAAAAGAGAGAGAAAGAAAAAAGAAAGAGAAAGAAAGTAAAAAAGAAGAAAAAGAGAAAGAAAGAAAAAAGAGAAAGAAAGACAGAATATGTATGATATATATTTCAAATAACATAAACCATACTTGAATATTATATTTTGCACATAGAAGGGATCTGTATTGTGCGTGGGAATGGCTGGGGTACACGCGTGGTGACTGATGGGTACACAATACCCCTGCCAGGTCTGGCAGTATCCTGGGAGAGGAGATTTGAGATTTTAGTGCATTCTTATTATCTGATTGCTTCTCTACCTGAGTGGGAAAGTAAGTGGGGTGGACAGGGGGGGTGTGACAGCAGCCAATCAGCAGGCGGCCTGTAAAAAGGGGTGGGTGAGCAACCAATCAGCACAGAGCAAGCTGGGAAACTGAGAGATATATGTAGGGTAGATAGCGAAGGTGGCAGGGAGGAATAAAGTGTGAAGAGGATTTCCGTGGGATACATCCATTGCTAAGAGGACTTTATTTGAGAGCTGCACACTATATACACCCTGACAAGTGGCTGCCCAAGTTGCTAAGCATTCTCCTGCCACCACTTGCTGGTATCCAGTAGGTGATAATTTCCACTTTGAATGTCAAAAGAAGGCACAGAAGAAGAGATGTCCCTCTGCACCAAGCCCCTAAAATCCTTCCTCATCCAGGACATACTGTCAGATTTGGGATGCAAGAGCAAAGACAGGGATTTGGTGGTCCAAATGGGCAACCAGGACACTGCTTCATCCCAAGAAAAAATGAAGGAGGAACTTGAGTCCCAGAAGATGATGACCAGTTCTATGCCCAGAGGAGAGAGATCAGACTCCAACCTCCTGGAGATCAAACACAGCTTCCACAGAGGTGAGTGCCCATATATATATATACATGACATGCAGTAGTTTAATCATTTAAGGTTGATCCAGTATCTTTGGGTACTCCTTTAATGTATTGTGTTGTGTAGAGTTTTGATTATCCTACACACTGTGTCTTCTCTGGTGGTCTGATGTTACTGTTAATTGTAGTCACCTACCATGACCCACTTGCTTCATTTCACTTTTACAAACATTAAATCACAGGTGTGCTTATAACATCCCCAAAACGTAATGTGACCCACTTTATCCTTTATGTGCCACTCCACCATATAAATAAGAATTAAATTAACCCTTACAGCTGTGTGGCACCACAATATTTTGACAATGCTAGATCTACTGTTATTCACATATGGTCAGCTACCCCCCCCTCCCCATTTATCTCTCTTCTCTATTACTCCAGTGAGTGTTTTTATAGGTTTAATGAACCTGAACAGAGCAGAGGGGTCAATGCTAACTTCTCTCCCCCTCTCAGCAGTAACCAGTCCCATTATCCAACCATACGCTTATATACACAAACTTACTAGGTCTATGGTCCCATAGAGACACTAAACACAGGGGTGGGCTATTAGCACAAACAGAGCGATGTATATTTGGGGTTATGCTGTCTGTTCTGGATTAGGAATACATGGCCACCAGTACAGTATTGATGGAAAATGTCTGGGGGGGGGGGATGCATCCTTAATATCGCATGTGTGTGTATAATGTTCTCTGTATATTATTAACATGTTTATAGAATGTTCTTTATATATAATATAGGCTATCCCTGACACATCAAATGGTAATAGACAACATTTGGTATTCCAAAAGATTGTATACTGTGTCTCCAATTCATTTGCTGGTTGAGGGTTCTAAGAGTAGTAGTCCACAGCTACTGGCTGGCTATAGGTTATGTGACCTCTAGAAGTGTTTTTTTTTAATTGTACAGTAGCTGCAGACATTGATGTATCACCTACAAGACAATGTGTCAAACTCTGTGGTTGGTGATGAGCCATTTGTTCTGCAAGAGATCAGGAGCTGAGGAGACCTCCATGTTCTTAGTTTCAAGCTTGAAATAACACTGCTAACGTTTTATTTCCCCCCCCAGGAGAAGAACATCTGGAAACAGAACAGCAGGTCCTGGAAACATCTCCACAAGTCCCTGCTGATGGGGAAAGTCCAACAAAACACCAACAGAAAAGGTCCAGAGCTGCTTTCTCCCACTCCCAGGTCATAGAGCTGGAGAGGAAATTCTCCAACCAGAAGTATCTGTCAGCTCCAGAGAGAGCCCAGTTGGCAAAGAGCTTGAAACTTACCGAGACTCAAGTGAAGATCTGGTTTCAGAACAGAAGGTACAAAACTAAGAGGAAACAGCTGGCTTCAGATGGAGAGGACATGGAGAAGACACCTCCACTCCCTGCGCTCTGCAGGGATGCAGACATGAGCAGAGCTTCTCTGCTCAACCTATACCAGAATTACCACTACTACCCCTACCTGTACTACCTGGCAGGGTGGCATTCGCCCCTCTGGTAAACCTTCCAAGCCGTGGGACTGTGAGATTATAATATATGTATATAAATATATTTTTCTAATATGTAATAATTTTGAGAAATATGTAAAAATCAGGGAATACAGGTTGGACATTTTATCAGATTTGTCAGTAGCTGGTAGTTGGGCGCTTCTTTCACCAGTGGCTGTTTTTGGCAAATAAAGGGAAAGAAATATATATATTTATTATTTTAGCAGGAAGAGTTAAACAGTCTGGGTTAATCCAAGTGTTTTACTGAGGATGATGGGAGTTGGTGAACAAAAATAGTGACAGTTGGGTGGGAAATGTTGGTGATCAGAGTAGGTGTGATGTCATAGCCATCTCGATGAGGCACCCAATAAATGTATAATTAATAAATTGATAAGGATCAGTGTCTGCCGGTATCAATCAATAAGTGGCAGCTTCAGCTCCAAAATCCTCAGGTGTAGAATAGCAAGTTCTGGGATAGGGGAAAGGTTACAGGTAGATATAATGAGGGGATGGAACGTAAATGAATGGTTGTGGGAAGTTGCTTTTGTTAATATTGTATAATTAAGTTAATGACCCTCTCAGTGAGGGAGGGGCAGCCTAATTCAGGTGTCGTTTGGGGACATTATCAGGTTTAACCCTTTGAGTTCTGGGATTAGTGATTGTCTCTGTCTCCTTAAAACAAGTGCACTTACAAATCCGATCTACCCAATGGGGAGATGATCACAGCTGATCACAATAGATCACTTACTAATATATATTCCTGAATTACAGCAAATTGACTGAATCTCACTGTTTTACCCCTGTAACGCCTTCCATTTTTCTTTTGCCTCCTCTATTGTGGTAAAAGGGCTGTTATCCAGATGCAGCATATTATCTGTTCATCATTTCCAGACAGGCAAAGTTACATTGCTGCTCAATCAGCAGCCTGATGGGAGTTGTAGTCCAGATCAAACTACTTACTCCATCTCCCACGGTAATATAATGATGGTTCAATCAGTTGAAACATCCCATAGGTGTCCAAGGTCATAATTCCATGTTTCGATCTTTGCCCCAAACTTGCTCTTTATCAATATGACCCAAAAGTGCCTTTTTGTATAAATGTGTATATTGTATAAATAGCCTCTTGGCAAACCAAAGGGTTAATGATTGAAACGGTACATTTATCAATGCCAATTATACATAATCGTCGGTTAATCTGTCTTAATATTTGCAGAAGGTGTAAATAAAGATGATCTGTGATACACATGGAATAGTTTGATGCTCTCATTTGCATTGATGGCTGGATGAACTCAAATCAATCAACCGTAAAATCTTAGTAAAATGTACTTAGTAAAATGTATGTATTTTGTACATTTACAATTGTCTCTCATAGAAAGATACACTTTGTTGCAAAGCAAGTGGGTGGATTCGTGAAATAATTAAAGAAAATCTGAAACGTTTTATCGATGTCACTGCCATCTCCACTGGGATGCTATTCAGCGTCCCACTACTCCTTTACAATGGTCTTTCTCACATATTCCCACGCTCCCTACACATTCTCCGACTTCAATAACTGTATATATCTGCCCTTTCGCTGTATAACTGCCCCATCAACCTGCCGATCAATCAAACAGCGCTCTGGATGCGCTATATGTATAAACAGTGCGTGGGGTGGGGGCAGCCAGGAGCTGGGGGGGCATCTTTATGATCCATCACATGTAGGATCTTCAAGATAAGGAGACAGAGATGAGAAGACCTGGACCTGTCATCTTATCTGAGACTAGGATGCTCTCTGGATGGGGGTCTGGCAGGAGGTGGGGGTCTGACAGGAGGTGGGGGTCTCTGCAGAACAGACACATTCTCAGATAACGAAAAAATGCTGTAAAAATTGTAATAAGATCAGGCATTTAACCCTATAGAGGCAGCAAGTTCTACTGGTAACAGCCATAGAATACCTAGTTAGTATTAGTTAGTAGGATAACCATACCTTTAGTGTGTGTGTAACTCCTATCAGGCACAGCCAGCCAAGAGAAATGCCTAAGGATGCATGGTTCCATTTTTTTGGATAGGAAATATACGGATGAAGAATAGGAATGCCACAGAATAAGAATGCAAAACACACATTAGTTACACATGACCAACGTTTCGGCTCCAAATATTTTGGGTCCTCCTCGGAAAATAACATGAATGCCAATAAACAAGCCTCCTTTAGGACTTTTGTGCTTCTGTATTTGAAACACCCTGCCGTGATTAATGTATGCTAATTTATTTAAACTGCAAAAAAAATAGTTCAATTAAGACTGTGCATATAAACAGAATCTTAGATGTGATCATTTAATAAACTATGCATATAGTAGCATAGCTTGGGAAGCATAATTATGCAATGAGCTGTCTACCTCGCAGAAAGGGAAGTAGATACCTGGAAGCAATTACCAGTAGAAGTACTAAATACTGTCAAGGTGAAGAAATGCAGGAATGGTTGTGGTGTAAATATGATAAAGCCATGCTGAAGAATAAATAATATTGATTTATGGTATCATGTATTTACAGAATATGGGCTAATTGTATGACTACTTTTTCCACCCCATATGCCTGACACCTGTTTTAGTTGAAAGGTTTCTTTATTCATAGACTGGCCAGCTGGTCCTTATCAGCCTTGCCAATCTGTGATCCCATGAGCACCAGTACTAAAGCAGTTAAAAGCATGTTTCGCCCATTAAAACCCATTACTCAGAGCCACATTAGGATGGTACTTTTAATTTACTTTGCTAAATAAAGATGCTTTGCAGTCTATAAAACTAACTTTTATTTTTAGTGTTTTTAATGCTGGTTATTTAGACAATGGCTATTTTCTATGCATTGGGACTGCTTTTAGGGAGTTGTCAAGAGGAGCAGAGGGTAATTGCCCCCTTGAGCTGCATTAGGGCTACTGTCTGAAACTATGTTCTACCTGTAATTCCACATGTATCCACTTGGTGGCCTAGCATAACAATGATTTTATGCAGCAGTTATCCCTTGACTGGATTCCTTTTGTGTGCCTTTTAATTATTTGTTGTCTGGCAGATACATTTTGGGCTGATTTATTATTGGAGTTGCATCAGGCTGAATTCTGCCAGCCTTCCCTTAACCAATTTAGAAATGCCTTATATTCCAAAGCTTCACATTCCAGAACCTGTTCCCTGTGCACATGGCATAAACAAGAAAGGGAAAGAGGGGGCATTTGCCTCCCGCCCCTCATATTTATTCACATAGTGGCAAAGCCCATATAGTAGTATTTGAAGTCACAGGGCGAGGGGGTAAGGTTGAAATGAAAAATTAGGCAAATAGGTGAAATGAAGGATGATGTAAAGGGTCAAAATGGAAATCCTCGAGATGCATCGTTAAGACTGTGTAAAGAATGCTTGTACATGAATATGCTACAGAGTGTAATGCAACAGAAATAATCCTCACTGAACCTGAACAAGCAGACCCATAAGAAGCTCCAGCAGTCAATGGGTTAAGGGGACATATGTTTTGATTTCCCAGAATGTATACTGTGTGTTTACACTAAGCCTGGACTCCCTTACAGCAGCCTGATCCAAGACAGATGATGATCTCCCTATGGGAAAGGGTCTTATCACACAACACAAAGCCAGGGGCACCAGAGGTTAATTCCCTTACCAGCTCTCCCGCCTGGGATATAGGGAATTGTTTAACAAGGTGTTAGTAGTACAACAGCAGATAGAGCGGAGATAAGGAGCCATGCTACTGATCCCATTAAACTTCACCGTTATCACTTAAAAGGGACCATCATGGCAATATGTTTTTATTTTATAACAAATTGTGATTAAAAAAAAGTTATCCAACCATTCCTTTTGTCTGGGTGACACATATACAAAAATTGTCTATCATGGTCAGAATACAATCATATGCTCATAAAATGGATTTTAAGCCCCACCAAAAATTCTCAGGCGACCTTCTCAAATGAGCACAGGTGACCCGCTAGACATATTTCTGTCCAAGTGAGTAACATTATATTTATCCACCTATGATAAAGAGTATCCCAAAATGCTGCAGATGCTGCAGAAGTAGGGTCAGATGTGTAGGATACAGAGGCGCCTAGAGTGCACTGTATTTTCCTAAATCATTATTGAAAGCAGCCACAAACAGGTCCTATGGTGACCTCACTACAAAGTCATCCAAACCAACTCCAACTCACAGTTTAATGTACAAACGGGAAGTAAATACATACATACAGTCTTGTTCTATGCTAGTCCTGTTAAGGCCTCCTAGGGCCAAAACATTAACATATTGCCTTAGTAATTATTTTTCTTCTCACATTTATGAAAGTGTGCACAGTTTATTTTTTTGTATTACTTTGTATTTGTTCTTCTATTGATCAGATGATCAATCATTTAATCTGTTGCACCTTAACCCAGACTTTTTTCCTATTTATTCCTTGAATGTATGATGATTTTCCCAACGTTCTGTGGCATCCAGAGGCTACCCATATGATGGCAAATGCAGGGGTTGGCAGTCCCTGTCCCGCTTTACTGCTTTTTCCCCTCTCTATGGCACTGTTCCATTTTGGCTATCCCTATTTTGTGTCCTATTGGTGAATATGTATTAGTGACAGTGTTAATCTGTAAGTGCCTGAGACAGGAGGAGAAAGGAACCATTCTCGACTATATTACAATCCCTGGTTTGAATGAAGAGCTGTAGCAGTTTCATTTTTCCCTAGAGCGTGTTTCCTGTATGTTTTTCTGTCTCAGTATTAAAGGGTATCACCAGCGTGAGACGCTACCCTAATTATTACTGCCACCCTAGGCATAGGCCAGGACCTCCCACTGGGTGCCACATATAGTGGTGATGGAACATTACAGAAAGAACAATTTGATGCCTCTAGCTGTCATCTCTTTTTTGTGAGAATTTTCTTTGGAACACAAGTACATTTTCAGTGATTTTCAGGGATTCTGACTGGGCTTTATTCTGAGGACCTACTAAAAGGTCCTGGGCACCACAGCCTAGACCTGCGATCATGGATTCTGACATATCTGCCCACTTTTTAGTGTCATCCGCTAATGGGTTCATCACCTGTGTTGAAAACAAGCATGTGCACCAAACTCTCCAGATTACCCGAAAGAGAACCAGGAGCTTCACCAAGCTCACAATATTTGAAAAAACAAAATCGGGGGTCCCTAATACTCTGTTCTAGAATAATCATTTATTCTCTGTGCGATAGGAAATCCATTAATTGAATTAAGGATTTAGTAAGTATAGGAAACGCACACAAAGAGCATGTGCTAATGGCAGGTACCAAAGGCTGGCACTACTCTCGCTCCCCTGCCAAACCACCGCCTGCTGGCAGTTTACCTCTGTTTGAAAAGCAATAGAGAAGAAAGGTCAGAATTTACATAGACCTCTGCAGACTAATCCTGACATATTATTGTAGGCAATGCCTGCTGACAGCTATGGCAGAACAAGACTGACACCAGGGTGTGGCCCTGGGGAAAAATAACAATTTCTCCGGCTCTCCATTCACATCAAGGAGTCCTCTCCGTCCAAGACACACAAGCCAACTCCGCACAGGGCTTTTGATCAAATACTCCCCCACCCCACCTCCCTCAACGATCTGTTTGATAGGAAGGAGTTAATCTGCTTTTTCATGATAATCATCCTCTTGGGAATATTTCACCCTTACAGCCAGCCCGCAGAAGATCGTCGTTGCTTGACTTTTTTTATTTTGTTCCTGGAATTATTGTGGGTTTCATTACCATTTTTGTCACTGTGCTCCACAAAGAAGTTAATAAATTCTACATTTCTACATACAGATTAAGAGAAAAATAATGTCCAATTTACCTTTAGGTACCTTTAGGGTCTACAGTGGAAGATAAGAAAAGCAGTCATCCAGCAGAAATGGTAATGGCTAATAGTGAGAGAATTGAAAAATACATAAATCCTGAATCTAAAACCAAAGGCTGATAAAAAAAAAAAACTGTTTCTATTTTTTCTTACAAAATTACATACCTAAATGTGTTGAATTGTGTCCACCACTGAAAAGTACTTGGTGGCTTCACAAAAGTGACTATTTCCTGAAATAATTCCTTAGGGAGTATATCTAATTAAGTGGCTTTTAAAAGACGCAACTCTTGCCAAAAGAAGTCTGTGATAAAGTTCTGAAGAAGTAATAATCAGGGCTATAAAGATATATCAAAAATATATTACAAAAAAAGAAATGTAGTGGTCCGACCATAAACAAAGGCTGTCCACCAAAAGCCAACGTTGCCCATTACCCTTGAAAAACCACCCACATAGCAAAACAAGATGGCGGAAGCATCATGCTGTGGGGATGGTTTTTGTTGGCAACAACTGGGAAATTGGTGAGCATTGTGGACAAGAAGGTTAGTATTAAAAAGGGTAACTATCAAAGAAAACCTAATTAAGTTAGAAAGATCAGAGATTTGTTCTTCTACATCTTATAGATTTCTTTAGTACTAAACTACATCACAGAATACAACATTCTGTATTTAATAGTCAAATAAAAATATATTTATTCTTCCATGGGACTCCCCAATACAACACATGCTAATGTTCTGGCTATAGTGCTTCTAGGTTGTCTTTGTGAGAGGTGCCATCATCACTGGTAGGCTATCACAAAGTACTATTTCATATGGATTACACTCAATACCTTCCACCAACTATACCTGCAAACACTGGCACGTGTGGCAAGGTAAGATTTGGGATGGCAAGAAAGGAAACTGGTTATATTAAGTGGTATGAGGACAGATGAGAAAGGGACAATGCAATAGTGAGAGGGCTACATTGAGTATTGGTGAGATATGGAATATAATAGTGTGAGGTACAGAATACAGACGACAGATGAAGGTCAGGCAATAGGTGAAAGGACGGTGTGGAAATTCCAATAATAATGGTGAATGAAATAATCTAATCCTTTTTGGGCTAATGCCATGATGTTGGGACAATAAACGTAGGATGATCATGATATCCATGCCACTTAGAATCCAAAATGTGTAGATATATGTTAATAGTGTGAATATCCATGTAATGGGGACATAAGGAACATAATGGTCTGCAAGGTCCAATGAGACAAGGACCACTACGAGAATTGTGTAAAGATGGTCGATGGAAGTGGTGACTGGAGTAATGTTATGAGATAGCACAGTAACGTTAAACACATCGGTATTGTTTTTTGGTAACAGATGAAGAAACATTCCTGGGACAAGAAGAAGCAAAAACCAAAAACACAACGAAATAATACCAGATTAACAGGGAAATTATGACAAGCTGTTAAAGTGGAAAGTTCGTTGATGTTTTTGGGTGGGTTCTGTAAAAATAACTTTGATGGATCTGCTACTTCTCCCTGGCAATATATATTATTATTATTAATTATCTTTTATTTATATAGGCGCCAACAGTTTACGCAGCGCTCAATACAATACATAAATTCAAGGGATATGACAAGACAAGAATTGACAGACTAAGACAAACCGATACATTTGGTGGAGAGCCCTGCTCGCAAGCTTACAATCTAGAGGGAAAAATGGGGTGACAAACATAAGGCATAGAGGAAGGGTGAGAGGTATTGTGGGGGGGTATCGATGACAAGGATGTTCTAGCAGCTAAGATGGTGCGGCGTCTCTGAAGAAGTGGGTTTTTAGATGTTTCTTGAATGTCAGGAGGGAGGGTGAATTCTGAAGGTTCCTTGGGAGCAGATTCCAGAGATATGGGGCAGCTCGAGTGAAATCTTGTAGACGGGAAAAGGAAGAGGTGACGAGTGAGGAGGAGAGCCTTAGCCCATGGGAGGAACGTAGGGATCGAGTAGGAGAGTATTTGCTAATGAGGTCAGAAATGTACGGAGGAGCAGTATTGTGGATGGCCTTATATGTCAGTACCAGGATCTTAAATTTAATTCTAAAGGTAATCGGGAGCCAGTGGAGGGTTTCACAGAGGGGGAAAGCAGAAGAGGAGCGACGTGCAAGGAAGATGAGCCTAGCAGCGGCATTTAGGATAGACTGTAGAGGAGAGAGTCGAGACAGTGGAATGCCAACCAGAAGAGTGTTGCAGTAGTCTAGACGGGAAATGATAAGTGAATGAACCAGAGTTTTTGTGGATTCTTGGGTGAGGAATGGGATATTCCTCTAATATAAGTATATATAAAGTATGGCAACTTTAGTCAGCAAGCAATGAAGTGTACGCTATTTTGGAGTCCAGAAGAGTGGACAATAATGTCAAGAACATTCTATTCAGAGTCATTAAGTGGGACATTTAGAACATTGCAAGATTTTGACACCTGAATTAGAGATTTTGACACCACAACCTTTCATTTATTTGATCTTCTGCATTTCCTTGATGGAAGATAATGCTGAGTACAGATTGCAAAACTCTTCTCCACAGAGTATGTCACTTGTCCTATGCGGTGTCAAAGTAATACAAACAATGGTTTCCATGTTATGCTGAACGGAGCAATTGACATTGGCGTAGTTTAAATGTATAAGTCAACAGCGGGAGAGATATAATTGTGTGAAAAATAATAATACTTTTATTATTAACATAATAATTCAAATCAAATTAAAATAACTCAATTTTTTAAATTAATTTACTCTTTAATATTTGGTGTAGTTTGTATTTAAAAAGCGCAGTGAAATTATAAAATGACTATGACTTCTAATTACACTTTAACAAATTATATTCATTTCTAGGTATTTACCTATTATCTCGGGCTGACATTTTTATTCTAACAGATCCCCTTACATTACATACAAACCCAGCGCTGTCTGAGCCTGTCCTGATAATCTGCAGTCACATCCCCTTACATTACATACAAAAACAGCGCTGTCTGAACCTGTCCTGATAATCTGCAGTCACATCGCCTTACATTACATACAAACCCAGCGCTGTCTGAGCCTGTCCTGATAATCTCCAGTCCCATCCCCTTACATTACATACAAACCCAG